>PVJC01003873.1:32434-67449 GCA_004026665.1 Murina feae | reverse complement strand
GGAGTTCTTAGCATTTGCAGGAGTATGGATGGAGCTGGAGAACATAATCCTAAGTGAAATAAGCCAGTCAATGAAAGAAAAATACCACATGTCCTCACTCATCTATGGATAATAATAACCATTATAAACTGGTGAACAAAAATAGATTCAGAGGCAGAGCAACATCAAACAGACTGTCAAATTACAGCAACAAGGACAGAGACGTTGGGGGAGGGCGGGTAACAGATCAGCCAAGGGACTTTTGTGTGAGCATTTAAGCATAACCAATGGACACAAAACACTGGGGGGTAGGGTAGGCTGGGGGAAGGGCAGGGGGAAAAAGAGATATATGTACTAATCTTTGTAAAGCTTTATGTAATTTTTAAAAATGTAAAAAAAATAATAATAAAAAAATAAAAAATAAAACAATTTCTTTTATGTCTTCCCAGTGCCATCATATACACAATGGGTATGTAACATATCTGTCACTACAAACTGGAAATCTGACACATTGCCATTCTGCTCTTCTAATACTAGCCATTAATTTTGCTCTGGTCAGCTAAAACATACCAAGTCTAAGTCTAACTTGGGCAGAATTACAGGTTAATTTCATCAACTAGAATTGATGACTAGTTATCCCTCCTATAACATATTTTATGCACAACCAAAAATCACTTATTAAGTTGTCCTTCCCATCTCTCCAAATTTTAGTGTTAAAATCTAAACCCAAACACTTTTATAAAATTAAAGAATATTTCACCAACCTCATGCACCAGGTATGTCACGTACTATGCTAGGTTTCTTAATTTTCTTTAAAGTCACACTGGACTTTGATCCATTCCTGATTTGAACTCTCTTTGCATTGTTCATTATATATTAGGGAAATATTGATTGGGAAAGCAATGTAGAATAAAATAAGAATATTAGAAAAAACTTCTCTAAACATTTTAAAATTAGCTATAAAAAAGTGATATTATAATTCTAAAGTAAAATCCAAATACAATTGATAATTGTATTCATTTGCCAAGAATGAAAATCATTAGATAATGATGTAATATAACCTAAAGGATAAAGTACCCATAAAAGTAACTAACAGTTTTCCCAGTGTATATATAACATTAAACACTGAGTAATGAACCATGTGGACGTCTTTGGTGGCAAGTGTTTGCATGGAACAAAAGCTGCACAAATGTGTATTCTTCCATGTTACAGACACAGAAAAACCTGACGTTTTGCTGCATTTAGCCTTTTCTTCAGAAGAATAATCTCTGATTCTGTTATTCAAGACGATTTTTAAGTTGTAGGAATTTTCAATGTATTGATTCTTATTAGTAGATTAATTTACCATTCTATCACTCTTGCAATTCAGAGATTTTCCTTAAAAGATGTGTATATTTTGCCATTCAACCTCCCAATATCTTGCATGATATTTAATATTGATATGTATCTCCCCTTTTGTCATCTGGAGTTTCAAAATGCCAGCTTGAGATATATCCTTTGTACATTATGAATGAAAATATTTGCCATTCTTTAAAATACCATGTTATCTATGAATCATCTTTTATCAAATTTAAATCCACAGACTACTATTAGCATAATCTTACCACATTTTGTTTTCACATAAGTATTTAACAATATAAATCAATGTGCAAGGTGTTCTTACATGTGCTGTTAGGGACAAATAACTGGCTTTCAAATGATTTTTAGTTGTAATTATAATATCAATAGCTATACTTTTCCTGATGACTTTTTGCTCAGATGGTCTATTTTTATCCTGACATTTGTGTCTGCCCTGTGAATTTCATCCTGGGGAGGAAACAGCAGTTTGTCTTGGAGCAGCTCAATTTCGATCTCCAGGTGACAAGCTGATATTTCTTTCCTTTGAAGAAGCTTTTAATATGATGGGTTAAATGTCAAGAAAAAAAATCCCATCATATATTGAACCTTGCTAACCTCATTTTTCTTCATATTTATGACATATTGACATTTGATTTTTTTTAAAAAAAGTTCTCTTTATAACAGATATAAAGAGTTTAAAAGAATGCATTTATTTAGGCATTTTGTATGTTGGTACATATCATTTAGTGCACTGCCAACTTTTTCTAAATATGAAAGAAATAATCAACTTTAAAGCTATTTACTCATCGTTAGCTGTACCACCAGTTTAAAAAGTAAAACAATCTCTAGACTAAAAAATTTAATATAAATTTTTTCATTTTAATTTTGAGTATGGAATCTATTGTAATAACATGGAGAGAAAAGTCTAATAGAGTTGGAAGAAGAAATAGCTTGTACTTATTAGATAAAAGGGAAATAAATTTTAAATAGGAGAGTTTAAAATGGTTTATTGAATGTTACTGACTCCTTAGATAGACACCACAGAACAATGTTTTGAAAACACAAATATTCTTTGATATTTTTTTGAGGAAAACACAATATTATTTGTATACTACTTACATAAGGCCATTAATTATACAACAATTAAACTTAAGCTATTTACCAAGCCTGAAAGGTGATTTTTTTAAATATATAGCTTTAGAGTATATAGGACATGAAATAAGGCCCCTCAAGGTGGGACTCATGACTGTCACCTGGCTTCATCCTGAGGAAGAGACGGGAGGGTTTTAGCTAATTATATAAATGCCACACTTACAGCCTACACTTTTCTATGCTTCCCACCAGCTCACGCAAATGCACACGCATGCACACACACTCACACTCACTAGCATGGATACTAGTACATTGAAAATGTCTGCTCCTTTTATGAGGCTAGCCACTATCCACGTGTAGATTTCTAAGTGTGAAGTTGATTAAATTTTAATAAAGTAAGAAGTTCACTTCCTTCCTCATTGCACTGTTCACATTTCAGGTGCTCAAAAGCCGTTTGGGGTTGCTGGTGACCACATTAAACAGCCTGGGTCTGAACGTCCCCATTACCGCACAGAATGACTGATGGTGGGTTTCTCTGTGTGGAGGCACTGTCTTGAAATGCCTTTGAATCTTTGATTACATCGTCTGAGTATGCATTCAGTGTTTTAATGTCTAGTTATATGTGTCCTTCCACGAGCATAGAGCTGTGATGCACATCTGTGTGCATGTCACAAAATTTAACTTTAAAAACATCAGGGTCACAGTTTGCAATCAAGTTCGTGTTCTTGACCATGTACTCAGGAAATAACTGGGCAACTTGCTCACTAATCACAATTTGAGCAAAAAAAGATACATTTTCTTAGGGGAAATGAAAGTGAGACATTTATGTTTGGTTAGTTACTTTTATGATAAAAAGATACTTAAATCATTCTCAAAATGTTGAAAGGCAAGCTTTTAAAAAGAATTGTTGCTCTATTGAAACGTTTATCTTTAAATAACTTTTCTTTAGGATGTCTTCTGTAATTGCATCAGATATCTGACATTTTAAATAATCCTTTGAAAGAATTAGCTTCCCCTGATCAGAAAAATTTTTGGTAGTAAAGGGCATAGAGATTTCAAACAGCATGATATCCTATATAATAAAAGCCTAACATGCTAAGTGTCTGACCATTTGTTCAGCTGCTCAACCAGTCGCTATGATGTGCACTGACCACCAGGGGGAAGACGCTCCAACTCATTGGTTAGCTTGCTGTTGGAGTCTGGCTGAATCGGGACTGGGCAAGATGGGCTGGACACGTCCTAGAGTCCTCCCATGATCCCTCCTCAGCCCTGATTGTGCACCAGTGGGGTCCCTCGGCCTGGCTTGTGCCCTCTCACAGTCCAGGACCCCTTGAGGCAGGGGGTCCTCAAACTTTTTAAACAGGGGGCCAGTTCACTGTCCCTCAGACCATTGGAAGGCCGGACTATAGTTTAAAAAAACAACTATGAACAAATTCCTATGCACACTGCACATATCTTATTTTAAGCAGGACAGGCAGCGGAGGCAAAAACACCCGGCGGGCCGGATAAATGTCCTCGGCGGGCCGCATGTGGCCCGTGGGCCGTAGTAGTTTGAGGATGCCTGCCTTGAGGGTTATTGGAGAGCCAGTTGCCACCCGAACTTCGCAGGCCAGGCCAAGGTACCCCACTGGTGCACGAATCCATGCACTGGGCTCTAGTTCATTATATGAAAACACAAGGGGGACAAATTATAAGCCAGCATGATATATACTAGGTGTCACTTTTTAATGTTTAACTGTTCTAACAAAACATTGTTTTACATAAAGTTAATTGTCTATCAAAGTATGTAACTTGATTGCTGTTAAGGGGAAGCTAAACTGATGTTCCCAGAGGCAACTTAACTTCACACAGGTAGTGACCGCAGAGGAAGGATTTCAGCTCATGTCCAGTGAACCTCAGGACTTGTGTTTCAAGCCCACAGTGTCTTGGGGAACTGGCTCTTTCAAAGAAAAAAGAAAGAAAAGGCTGTGGTTTTCTGTGGCGTAAATACCCCCATTATGGCCACATAGACTCCTGTGGGGTTAAACTCACGAATTCCCAGGTGTTTCGTTATCTGCTCTTCTGAGACAGTGTGACACACTCTCCAATAGGTAGAGTCTGTTACCGTCTCTGCCCCTGCATCTTATTACGTGGGCTTGTCAATCAGGGAGATCTATCTTAACTTTTCACCCACATGTGGTCATTTCTGACGACAGTAAAAATACTTTCTATCATTTTCTTTTCTTTTAATTTTGTTTTATGGATCCTAAAATAAAGGAAACATTCCAGCATGCTATCGTTTTACCGAATATTGAATTTGATGCTCTTTTCTGCCTTTTCAAAAAGCTATGCCAGACAGGTGTCTGACACAGGTAAGGAATTATGCTGCAGAACAGAACAACATGTGACCATCCCAAGGCATGTAGTGATGATGTTCATGTATGCACTGATATACAGTGTATTCTCACAAGCTTCTTAACCCTGGTGACCATAAATATTATCTAATACGTGTCATAAAGAACAGTGTACTATTAACTATAAATGTTAGATTAGTTTTCTTTTTTACAGATGTTCTCTAAACTACAATTACAAACAGTCAGTATTAAAAATCCCACTGAGCTGGCCAGTTTGTTCAATGACACACATGCATATATTGATGGTAACTCAATTCTTCAGCCCATTGTTGAGGTGG
Source organism: Murina feae (assembly GCA_004026665.1). Classification (NCBI taxonomy): domain Eukaryota; kingdom Metazoa; phylum Chordata; class Mammalia; order Chiroptera; family Vespertilionidae; genus Murina; species Murina feae. The sequence goes on along the minus strand of PVJC01003873.1, from coordinate 62,369 downwards.
CGTTACCCTAACTCTAAGGCAACAGTCTACACACCAGAGAGGAACTTGGATTGACATGAGACCCTGAGAAAACCCTTGAAAATGGTCCAGACTCAGTGTCTCTGTCTTGCCTGGACTTCCCTGGTCTCAGAGCCAACTCTGGGGCGAAGGGGAGTGTGTTTGAAACTGTTTCCCAGGCTCCAGAAGAGATTCTGGAGCGGCAGGTGGAGTGGTTGGGGACCTGGACTCTCTCAGTCGCATGTGATTTTTGGTAGAAGCTTTTCTTCTTCTTCTAACATAGAAATAAAAGGGAAGGAAATCAAATACCTTTAGGTCACTGATTCCAGTTCCCTAAACACATGATGTTTCCCACTCCTTAGGGACTTTGCATTCCTTTAGTATTCCCTTAAGTCCTCCTCCCCTTTCTTTTAAATATCTTTGCATGCCAACTCACCTTTTATTATGTAGTTTATATAAAACCTGTCTGCCCCTGCCCCTGCCCCTGAGCAAGCTTCTCTCTCCTTCCCCTGTGCGCACCATGACACAGGGACATCTGTTCTTGCATCTCTCACACTCAGCCAAGCTCTTGTATTTGTTGTTCCCTGCCAGCCTGCAGGCTTCTCGGGAGCAGGGATTGTGTTCATTTTGTGTCCCTATCAGTGACTTGCACTTAGCAGTCACTCACTCAATACGTTCAGTGTGTGAGTGGACAAATCAGCTTACCTGCTAGAGAAATCACACTGAGTTGTGCTCCTAGGCCATCGCAAACACTCCCTGTGGATATTTCTAACACTATAACTGAACAAGGGACCAGCATGTTCCTGCGTGTCCCCGATATAAAGACTCAGCTGGCAACTTCCTTTTAGAAAAGATCTGTCTTTCTCAAGGGATTAACATCATCTCGGACTCAGAACTGTGCCTCCGTGGAATCCTGTCTCCCTCAGTTGCCATCTGAGTGGCCTTGATATGCGTCACTCAAGCTGGGTACTAAGATTTAATTCCCATAGAAGAGTTTGTCTGAAGATAAGTGCCAAGGATGGCAGTTTCTTTGGCTTTGGCAAAGCAGGGGAGGAAATAAGGGTGGGGAGATTAGGTAGAACATACTGACAGTGGCAGGAAGTGACCTCTGATGAGTGGGATACAGAAAGAAAACACACACAAGGGCTTGCTTCTAAACATAAGTTTCCATTTTTACTCACTTTCATTTTGCATAGAATGATTTTTGAGTTTTAGGTCTCAGAGAACGTACCTCTTTGTGTTTCGTTCATTCTCATAATTGTGTTTAAGCATCCAATAATATTTCTATTTACAAATTAAGATGCTTTGCTTCCCTCTGCCCCAATCCACGAATCTTTTGTGTTGTTTCTCTGTGCTAACATTTGCATTTTGAAAGCAATTTGCTTTTTTTAAAATATTTCCTCAGTTTCATGTCTAAAGTCCTTGCAGCTCCTCCCATATTCTTAGACTACATTCAAATTCTGAATTGTCTTCTTGGTTTTCATTTTGTTTTTGCACAGGATGTGCCCTACACTTTGGCTAGACCCCTTCCTCACATAGCCAAGGGCCATTGCCACTGAGCTGTGGGATTTTCTCACTTTCCCAGTCATCTCCTGAACTTCTGGGCCATTTCTGTCATTAACACAGAAGACAATTTCACTTCTTACTCTATTTCCAGTGATATTGGAAAGCTATCTTACCACGAGTTTTATTACTCATCATCGCTTTAATTATGTATTCCTATAATTCTTTTGTGAAGTGATTAAGTATCCTCTTTTCTCATTATTGTTCCTGGTACAACGTCTAAAATCTGCATCAGCTGATTGCTTTCTTCATCATTACAATTTAAAATCGCCTCTTGACTATGTTCATCCCTCACCGAAATTAGCTCAAAGTCCTCTTCCCGGATTAATGACCCCTCCTCGTCCTGTCCTGTGCTCTCCTTTCTTTGAGAGATAAATAGATAAGTGGCCCATTCCACAGTCATCAAGTCATGAGATTAGAAGGTAACGCTGGAGGTTATTTAGAGTTGATCCCTAGATTCCAGATGGGAGGGAGGATACTGAAACTTTTCTAGTCCGATGGTTATTTCCTCAGAAGGAGATTTGGGAACATCTTACAAGAATACAGTTATTTCTGTGCTATGGTGCAGAGTTATTAAAAGTGAATGTTCAGTTAACAGCTACAAATTCAAGTAAGTTTAAATCACATTACAGCCAATTATCCTTTGCTGGTGTGTGCCAAGGGGGAATATTAACCAGTAAATTAGCATGTTCAATGTTTCATCCCTATACAAATCAAAATCAGGCAGGATGTCTCCTACAAGGAGAAAGAAACAAAGCATGTACATCCTTAGCTAACTTTGTAGGACAAGAGATTCAGGGAGGTACTGATGTTTAGACAAAAAGTAATTCACTTTTGAAATGATTTTGTGTTTATTTACTGGCAATATTTCAGTGTATGCTAAGTGGAGAATATTTTCATAGTTGACAATAATTTTCTTACCAACTTACTTATCTGTCTTATAACCAAAGATGCAACATATTTGCATGCAACTTAGTGACATAACAGGAGAGTCTTCTTATTTTAACCATTTCCTTTTAGGGGCTGTAGTCTCAGACTGAAATTGAATGTAGGTAAAAATTCCTGGAGAAGCTTCAAAATTTTGCATATAGTAATCAGTAAAAGAAAACATTCTTAGGGCTGCTTATTACCACTAAACATTTATTTACCCTTTTCCCTCTTTCCAAAATAGTTAACATCCCTATTCACCCATCATTTTTTAGGCTCAGTTGAATATCAGCTTCTCTAGGAAATTAACTCTGATTCTCTCAGTTTTGGTTTGGCAAAGCCCTCTGCACCATCACCCAACCTGTCTGGCTAATATAGTCTCTATTGCCATCTGTTTTGTGCTCAGCATTACTGTACCCAGGTTTGGGCTTGGAGCCTGAGCTGGGAGCCCACACTCCCCACTGCTAGGCCTGCCTGGTTGGGTTGGTACAGAGCATACTAAGGAATGCATGTTATGGGGCCAGAAAGAGAGAGCTTGCCTTTGTTAAACCTGGATTATATTATCTCAGGTTTAGGAAGGACCAAGTCTCTTTCAAACTAACCAATCAACTTCCCTAACCTTCCTGGGATAGTACTGGACCTTCCTCCTAACCAATCCATTTCCTACATCTTCCAGGGTTCTGTGTCCTTATCCAATCCAATCCTGTCCCCAGGCTAAGAACCTCCCTCTTATGGTTGCCATCTTGGCTTCTACTGCACATACACCCAGCAAAGGAATACATACCCCTTGATCATTTGCTCTCTTCCTCAATAATCCTAGCTAATGGCTGGTAATGTTCCTTCCTGCCTGATTTGAGGATTAAGTCCTGTGGGGGAGGATGTGTGTGCATGAACCTGTGAATGCTTTAGCTTCCTAGTCAATGGGGCTTAGTGGAATGCTGTAACTTCTTGTGAAAAAGGTTTATTGGCAGATTCAGAGCCTATTTTCTTAGACTTAATAATGCCTAATTCCCTTTGCTCCCTTTTTTTAAATTAATATCTGGCTACCTCTGCTAACAATGTGGCTGATTAGTCTATTGGCAATATCAGTGCTCTGTAACAAAAACCTTTCACAGTGCCAGGAGACACACGCTTGCTAATGCTTCCTGTTATTCTCTGGAGTACCTTTAGTAATCTGATCTTGATAATTTGTCTTTTATCTAGTTTTCCAAGGTGGACTCTTCTTTTTGCCTCTGTGTGAGGGAAATTTAGTGGTAGTATGATTGTAAATAACCCTTGAAAAATAGAACTACAACTATAAAGGAAATACGTGAAGCTCACTAGGAAGAAATATTCCTGGGGGGGAAACCAAACTGCAACAGGAAAACAAGCAAACAAACAGCAAAAACCTGAATAAGCAACAAAATAATATGGAATTAAAGACTAAGTACCTATGTTAGTGAAAACAGGGTGAAATTCAAAAGCTGAATTTGTTATTTGTTTAGAGTTTGGTCCTTCTCTAAAAATATGTGAAAGTTCAATAGATAGACAAGAGAAAAACATTTCTGTGAAAGTTATTAGAGTCAAACATAAAATCAATACAAAGAATTTAAGAGGTTTGATAAGAATACAATAGTGATGTGTTAATGATTGGATCTATTTGAAATTACCTGTGCAGAGATGATTGTAGGGGCTGACTGGTAGACCCTGACTGAAGGATGAATGGATTACTCTGACACAAGGTTTGCTGTGAAAGAGAGGGCTAAGGGACTGCCTGGCTAAAGGAGCCAGACAGCTTGATCACCTGCCTAGTTAGCCTTTTATTGTAGCAGCAGTTTGAGATAGGTTTATCTTTTAGATACAATCAATAGGGTAAGTAATAGTGGGAGACACATGTGTTTGGAGGTTCCTTTAATCAAGGACTCCCAAAGATTAAGCATAAGGATTCCAGTAAACACCCAGGGGTCTGCATGTGCACAGACTTGTTTGGAAAGGTCAAGGAATAATTAGGGGTTCCACCCTCAGCACTCCCCCAAGTCAGAATTCTGATAAACAGAGTAGGCAGTCTTTTGCACACTGCCCTTTTCTTGGAATGTCCTCCTTACAAACTTTCTAACCAAGTCTCTTATGCTCCCCAACAGATGATTGAGAAAAGGTTTCCAGGAATCAGTTCTGGAAAATACTATAATTAGAGAAAAACTAGAGGCCCAGTGCATGAACTCATGCATGGGTAGGGTCCCTAGTGGCTGCCAGCTGCCCGCCGGGGGCTCCCCTTACCCTGGCTGCCTGCCAGCAACTGCCATGTTCCACACTGCCATCTGGTGGTCAGCGCACTACCGCTGGTGGAGACAATTTGCATATTAGCCTTTTATTATATAGGATACAAGGCTATGAGCAATGATTACTAAATTGTAAGCGTTGGGCTAATCATTGAATATCATTTCAGAGAATAGAGTTAGTGGCTTTGGAACAAGTAGACAAATCTATTTAGAAAAAATGAGGTTTATCTGAATTTGTAAAGATGTATAGGATTAATTGGTCATGGGTTATGGGCTATATTGTTGTATTCCACATAAGAGATAACAAGAATAAACTTAAGTATAGTCAATTTTTATAATATCATTTGATTTTATAAGATGGTACTGGAGAAGAATATGTCTCATCTTCCCCCATTGCTAGTGGGAGTGGGGCTCGTGGGGGTCCACTGGAGTAAGCATTTTGGGGGGTCCCTATGGAAAGGTGGGTTGCAGGAGAAAGCTTTATTTCTATGGGACAGAACTCCTGGGGTCCGAAGTCCCATTCCCCCTCATCCACTCATAGATGTGCAGCTGGTGTCTCAGTAGAGCGTTTTGGTTCCATGGAGCTGGGTCCAGTTCAGCATCAGGCTAGTTCTAGTCCATTAATCCATTGTGTGGAGGGTCCTCATGGCCATGGGCAAGTGCAGGGAAGCAGGAGTGAGACAGCCCCACAAGCCTGGAGTCATAAGAGTCCCAGATAGCAAACTCCGTTGTTTATGGTGTTACGTATCCAAAATCTCTGCACCCTTGCAAGAGGCCACACTCATTCTGGTCATCCATCTCTGCCCCCAGGCGGGATTGTCAGGTAATTATGTTCCCTATGTCATCCCAACTTTACTGGGCATGCATCTACCTCCCCTTTGTCCAGTCCCCTCCCCCAGTGTTTTGCAGGAAATACGCTGATAATGTCTGGCCTTCCCTTTGCTCCTTTCCCGTTATTAGTAATTAGCATTGGAATATATTGCTTAGAATAGCTATCCCTTAGAGTATTTTTCATTATTTGTATAAATGCTATTATTTATATAAATGCTAATTCATTTTCTTCTTTCTTGATACGCTCACATTTTTTCACATTAAATTTATTGGGGTGACACTGGTTAATAAAATTATATAGGTTTCAAGTGCACAATTCTTTGATACATTATCAATATGTTGCATTGCGTGGCCACCATACTCTCATTTTTATCTGCGTTTTGATTACCCCTCATTAAGCAAATAACTATATTTCATAGTGCATTTTATATATTTTAAAAAATAATTTTTAATAAAATACATAGCCAAACAAATGTTCAGATTTTATGTGTAGATTATTGGGTTTCAGAGTGACATGCGGGTGGCAGTCTATTTTTAAACATTACTCACATCTTGACTGTATCATAGGCTCCTTCCTTTAATTAAGAAGCTCACCAGGCACTTTGTAACACTGGCCCCTAACTAGGTCCCTTATGTCTTTGAACTGCTTGTATTGCCAGGGAGGGGAGTCACTTAATACAAGCTTATTAGACAGCCGCACAGCATGGAAACCCCCACTGGGCCTCTCAATAAGTTTTAATCCACCAGGTGAGACCCGGAGGAAGCTGCAATTAGATTTACTTTATTTTTTTAATGGAGATGCTGAATTTCAAAAAATTGAGGTGCTATTTGCATATAATGAGACAAAATCGGACGCGCTGCTGCAGCCATAGGTCAGAATGTGCCTCTCCCATCCTTGAAGCCAGGACTGTGCTGTGTTGCATTAACAAGTGTCAGTTTGCCTCAGAATTGCCATTAAGAATTTTGCCTGACTCAATATTGCCGTGTTGGTGGGAAAAACAGTTAGGATAATTGTATTGAACTTGGTCTTTTTTTTAACCTTTATATATCTGAACTGAGTTGACATTTTTCTTTAAAATGTATATAATTGCACGTATATCCATATAAATACATAAGTAGAAATATGCAAATACATGATAATTCATGAAGGTAGTAAATTCATAATCTATAAAATATTATGCTATTCAATACAATTTCTCTGTTTACTCATTAGGTTTTTAAATGGAAAATGTGAAGGCAAATACAAATTAAAATAATAACAGGGTTAATTCTCCCAGTTGACAATGAAAGAGACTTTCCCCTTTCGCTGTTCTTAAAGCATTTACTTCAGAAAATTTGTAATTGTAAATTCTTTCTCTGTCTCTTTAAAATGTATGTGAAAAATGTATGTAAATATTTCTAAAAGCTAAATAAGCCTCCAGCCAACTTTACAACCCAGCATTGTCTCTCTCAAGGACCCAGATATCATCTCTCTTTTCTTAAAAAATATATATATTTTTGTTGATTTCAGAGAAGAAGGGAGAGGGAGAGAGAGATACTAGTAGAATCAAACCCTTGACCAGAATCAAACCTGAGACCTTTTAGCCCTCAGGCAGATGCTCTACCCACTGAGCCAAACCAGCTAGGGCCCAGCAACCCTCTATTTAAGATGTAGATATTAGGAGGAAAGTGTCTGTGGGAAGGTAGCGACTAATTGTGGGTACCTCATTCCAAGTAGTAAAACTACCCCCTTCATTAAGATATCAGGCTATTTTTCCTTAAAGTTAATCAGCTCACACAGATGGTCACCCAACCACATGGGGGTGAATCATGTCATCTTTTTACTGAGGAGACCTTGTTGACCTTGAGAACATGTTTGTAATGGGCTGTGTCTGCTGGGTGGTGTACAGGTGTGATTTCTCTCTGTCTTTGCAGTCTCTGATCGCATTGTGTACCAGTTTGCAAACCCCTCTAGCATTTAGGAGGATTCCTACTTCACATCTGGTTTCATGTGTGTTCAGCCATAAAATTGGTGTCTTTCTTTACCTCCTTTGTAGGAGGTTTTTTTTATTTGGGAGGTGATTTTGTGTGTTAACTCTCTTTTCCCAACACAAATAACAGGCACCACTCCAGCTCTTAATGGAAAAAGGGGGAGCATTTCAAAGATCAGATGGCTACAAGATCCTCCTAGGTGACTGGTGAGCCTGAACTGAAAACCAACTAAATAGGGCCCTCAACTCCGGGCAGGCAAGGTTTCTATTTTGATACATAAAGTGGGAAATTACCCACATGTGGAGCTGGTTTGTGAAACACATAGGACAGCCCTATTCTTCAACTACATTATCCTCAAACGTAGCCACTACCAGTTATGTAATGCCTCAGATCCGGATAAACTATGCACACACAGGCAGATCCTATAAAACACATTCTGTTTTCAATATTATCTTTTGTAAAGTCTTTCTTTATTGTGGTCTGATGCACATACATAAAGTGTACAACATGTAAATGCGCAACACAAAGAATTATCAAAGCCACCACGAATGCTGTCCTATCTCAGGTTAGGAAACAGAACATTCTCCAACCCCTACAAGCAACCCTGGTGCCCCCTAGAGTAACAAGGTGCTCTTTCCTCTCCATTTCTGACTTCTAAACCATAGAAAGTTGTTTCGGTCTGTCTTGAAGTCTGTGTAACCAGAATCATACAGAGAACATCCTTTTGTGTCTGGCCACTTTTGCTCAGATTTATCTTTGTGAGATTATGTTTGTGAGGGTATAGCTACAGTTCATCCATTGAATTACTGTCTAGGATTTCATTATCTGAACATAGAAAAAGAGTTGATGCTTTTTTTCCTCCAGTTTGGGGAGATTGTAAATGAAACTGCTATAAATATTTTCAAAATGCCTTTCGGTGCACACATACATGCAGTGTGCTGTTTGGTGTATCTTAGAAGTGGAACTGTAGGGTCACAGATAAACTTTACTAGTGTTTTCCAAAGTGGCTGTACCAGTTTGCCAACCCCACTAGCATTTAGGAGAGTTCCTACTTCTCATGCTTATCAAAACTTAGTTGTAGTTGTAAATCTCTTTTTAATTTCAACCATTCTAATGCATCTGGATAGTGGTGTCTCCCGGAGGTTTTATTTCAGTTACTTATGATGGGGAGCACCTTTTTGTATATTTCATAAACATTTGTTTCTTTTCTGTAAAATAAAATCCTTTTTTGCCCATTTTATGATTGAGTTATGGATCTTCTAATATTGATTGAAGGAATGATTTATATATTCTGGATATATAAGTCATTTGTTGGTTATATATATTATGTGTCTTCTCTCATTACATTTTTTTATTTGTATTTCTGAAATGGTATCTTTTGCTGAATAGAATTTAAAAATTGTACTGTGTTCTAATTTATCAATCTTTCATTTTATGGTTAATATATATGCATTTACATATACATTATTTAGGCTTTGTTCATTTCTTTCAATAATTGTATATTTAAGATTTAATCCTATGCATTTGAATTTTTGTGGTGTGCCCATAAAATGATATCTTTATAAAATTTAACTTTGTAGTTGTTGTTGCTGATTAAGTAAAATGGTCTTTACGCAGGGATCTTGTGTCCAAGAACATTTTCAAACTCACTGAGTAGTTCTAGTATGTTACCTGTAGATCCCGATATATTATTTACGTTTGATAGCATTGATCTTTGTGCGACAGTAGACATTAAAGCTCATTCAGTATTAGTAAACATGGAACTGAGTGATTATTTCTAATGACTGAGGAGTGTTTGATGATACTGATTTGTTATGCATCAATGGAATGGCTGGATTGGAGACTCTGGAGTCAGATTCCTAGATTGGAATAACGATTTCACCACTTACTGGATGAGTGACTTTGGGAATGTGAATTAACCTCCTGGTGCCTCACTTCTAGGAAACATTCATTCATATGTGTTGCTCATACAAACATTGTTTCAGCAAATGGGTGAAATATTCAAATATTTCTCCAAAAAATGTACTAATTTATACTCTTACTAGAAATTTGCAAATTTTTATTACTTCACATTTTTACCAATACTTGGTAATGCCAAACTTTGAAATTTTGAAAATTTTGTCAAATTTTGCATATTGACAAATATGAATAATCATAAGACTATTTCATTGTTGTTATAATTTGTATGCTTACTAGTGAGTTTAAGAAATTTTCCATATTCTTGGAGTCATTTCACTTTTCTCAGAATTGGTTGTTAATTTTTTTGCTGATTTGTATATGGAACTACTTTCTTTTTCTTTTCTTTTGAATAAATCTTTATTGTTCAGATTATTACAGATGTTCCTTTTTTTTTTAAACCCTCATAGCTCCCCTCCACCTGGTTCCCCCCTCCCCCTGTGCCCTTAACCCCACCACTGTCTTAGTCCATAGATGTAAGATTTTTGTCCAGTCTCTTCCCATACCCGTCACACCCCTTTCTCTATAATAGAAGTGTCAGAGATTAAAGATAATTAGTAAAACGTATATGAAAATCTTCCTCCTGTCAGAGTCTGGGGTGCACCATGGAACCCAGAGTCAAGTCTTCAACCACCCACATGCACCTCAAAATCGCTCAATACCCAAACCTGGATGGCCCCCCTTCGTTGGGCTAGATCCAGACCCAGTCGGTCCCACCCTATTAAGCCCTGCCAGGTGGGGGGATGCAGCCTCAGGTCCCCTGGGTGCTAGGGCAGGGGCACAGCCTGAGGTCCCCTGGCCTGGTCCTGGGTTGAGGGGCATGACCTGAGGTCCCCTGGCCCAGCACCAGGGCGGAGGGCACATCTTGAGGGCCTCCATCAAGTCCCACTGGGTGGGGGGCACAGCCTCGGGTCCCCCGGCCTGGCACCAGGGAAGAGGGTGCAGCCTGAGTTCCTCTGGCCTGGTGCCAGGGCGGGAGGAGCAGCCTGAGGTCTCCTGTCAAGTTCTGAGGGTGGAAGGCATGACTTGAGGTGCCCTGTCAAGCCCCATGCAGGAGGTGGGTGGGCGTGCAGCCTCAGGTCCCTGCTGATTGCTCCTTAAGGCTCGTTATGGGAACTTAGCCTCAGCTGTGGGTGCAAATTGACCAGAGTGACAGTCAATTTGCATATTCCCTCTTTATTATATAGGGATACCAAATAATTATTCTTTTTGGTTACATGGATTATAAATATTTTTTCCAGTTTGTGTTTTTCTTTTTGAAAACCTAAGATATTGTTTCATATTTTACTCCAGAAACTTTATGTAAGTGCTTTTCACATATATATCTTTAGTGTACTTACTTATTTTTGTGTATGGTTTGAAGTTTAATTTCCACATGGATAAACAACTGTTCCAGAACAAATTATTGAAAAAGGCCTCCTTTCTTTGCTGGTTTGCAATGGCAACTCCATCTTATTTCAAGTTTCCAAAAATGCATGGCTCCATTTCTGAGCATTTAATGAGTTCCACCTGTATTCTTGTCTGTCCTTGACAAATTCCCACAACCGTATCCCATCTAATAAAAGAGTAATATGCAAATTAGCCATCACTACACAACAAAGATGACAGCACCCACAGCCAATAAGGAGGGAATATGCAAATTGTCACTCTGTGACAAATATGGTGGCAGCTGGGCCTGGACACTTGTGTCGTAGACATGGCCATGATGCAGGCATTATGCCCCACCCTGCCCACAGAGGGCCTCTAGACTTGCTTTGTTGCTGCTGCCATGGGGGCCGTAGAAGCAGAGACACAAGTCTGCAGGGCAGCCCCATGGCCATGGTGGCACAGGGGCTGCTGGGGCTATAGCAGAGACACAAACCTACAGGAGACGTGTAAAAAGGGAGATAAACTATCATCACTTTATCTCCCTTTCCACAAGATGAGAAAACTGACCCTGATTTATTTAGTGACATGGCCCACACCTTTCTACAAGCACAGCGTATGTTATGACCACTCCCAGGAAGGTCTGGTCAGAATACTGTCTCCAGGGAATAACACTACTGTGGCAAATCATCTAAGAAAGGAAACAAGCTTTTGTTGGGTTTATTCTGAAGCTCACAGAACATGTCACCCCAACATATGCTGTGTTGTTATATTGAGGATCTTGAGCTGCAGATGCTTGAAAAACAGCAAATGCAAGGAGAGGCTTCACTGAAGTCTCCTGGCTAAAATCAGACCCCCCCAAAAGGACCTTAAATGTCTTAGGACCCCTCGATGGGAAAATTGTCATCAGCCAGCAAAGATTGACTCCTGTCACAGGACAGGAGACTAGAAGTTGACATCACACCCAAACTTTGTTACAAATTGTCTCCTCCCCAACCCCGTTCATCTTTCCTAAAAATCATTTACTCTCCTCTAAAGAGGCCTAGATATCCCGTCCCCTTTCCCTCAGAAGAAGATGTTTAAATCTGGACTCTGAGCCACCTTGGGGAGTTATTCATTTTTCCCTGGGATCTCCCACATATACTCAAGGTACACATGTTAATGAACTTTTGTTTTTCTCTTGGTAATCTGTCTTTCATTACAAGGGCCTCTGCTAAGAACTCAGAAGGGTAGAGGAAAACTGTTTTTCCTCCTCCATAATTCTATCTCAGGAAATCAAGTCCTGGGCTGAACAGTGAGGCTGGCTCAAGTGCCAAGCAGTCCTGGCTGAGGGGAGGGAAGCTTCTAGGGGAAAATAAATGATATTGGCATCAAAATAGGACAGAGGGCACACACATGGTTGCTGGTAGGAGTTTAAAGTGGTTCAACATTTTTGGAAGATGATTTGGTAAAATTGGTAGAAATGTTCAAGGTACATCCAAGAGTCTTCTTCTAGGAATCTCATCTGCTGAGATAAAGCACCAGTGCATAAGCCCTAGTCAGAACCCAGGATGCTACTGCAGGCTCCCCTTCCACAATAGGAAAACCTGCTAACAACCTGCATTTTTAGGACAAGGTGACATCTATACTAATAAAAGGATAATATGCTAATTAGACTGAATATCTGGATGACCTTCTGGACGTCCTTCCACACAAAGCCATGGTGGTGGGGCTGATGCAGAGGTGGTTAGAGGCAGGCAGGGGAGGGCAGTTAGGAGGATCAAGCCAGCAGGGGAGAGCAGTTAGGGGGATCAGGCTGGCAGGCAGGTGAGCGGTTAGGAACCAGCAGTCCCAAGGGGTCCCAGATTGGAGAGGGTGCAGGCCAGGCTGAGGGACCCCCTCTTCCCATGCACATATTTTGTGCACCAGGCCTCTAGTTTATTATAATTTTGTGATTTGTGAAGTGGCTTTGAGGTATCACAACCGATCCCTCCACTGTTATTTTTTTTAAAGGATTTTTTCCATTGAAATTTTCATGTACATTTTAGAATCAATATGTCCACTTTATCCAAAAACAATAGCAACACATATAAGTTACTTGTTTTAATGTTGAAAGGATATTTTTTTGGACCCAGAGATCAATTTTGGGAGAATTGGTATCTTTCCACTGTTGAATCTCCAATTCATATGCTTCTTCTACTTAGAATTCCATGAAGATATTGCATATCTTGGCCACAGGTTTTTCAAGATAAATTATAGTCTTGTTTGTTATTGTGAAGTTGGATTTTTAAAGATTTATTTTTGTTATTGTTGCGATTTTACAGGAAAACAATAAATTTTTTTACAATGTTCTTGTCATCAAACTTGCTGAATTAGCTTTTGTGTTGTAAGTTTGTACTAGTACATGTTTAGATTTCCCACATAAACAATTATAACACCTGCAAAGATTGAATTTTCTTTTTTATTTCTAGTATTTATGTTTTTATTTATTTTCTGTTCTTTATTTTTCTGTTTAGAAACTATAGTAGCATATTGAATAAGAGTAGCCATGAGTTCCTCTCTTCTCATCCCCACAACTCCACATCGAGCTGTTACAAGTTAAGATGATATGAACATTTGTAGATGAGTCTTTTTCTGTGTATATACGAACACCCAGAAGTGGGATAGTTGGGTCATATCAATGTCTATGTTTCTATTTACAAGAGACTGCGGGAGTGTTTCTACAGTGATCATATAGGGTCTCCAGTTTCCCCTCCTCTGTTCTAACACTTGGTATTATCTCTCCTTTTATTTTCATCCAATCTGGTGGGTGTGTGGTGGTATCCAAATGTGGGTTTAATTTGGATTAATCAAATGAGTAAAGATGGTGAGCATCTTTTCACAGGCTGATTTGTTCTTTGGTAAAGTCTGTTTAAATCTGCTGTCCATTTTTAATTGGGTTGTCTTCCTATTATTGAGTTGTAACAATACTTTTTATAGTTTTGATTGAAGGTTTTGCTCAAATATATGAATATCTTCCTCAGTCTATGGCTTTTCACTTTCTTTTCTTTTCTTTCTTTACAGAGGAAGAGAGAAGCATTGATGTAGGAGAGAAACATTGATCGGCTGCCTTCTACATGCACCTCAACCCACAACCTAGATATGTGTCCTCACCAGGAATCGTACCTGCCACCTTCTGGTGTACAGGATATCACTAATCCACTGAGCCACGCTGGCCAGGGTGGCTTTTCATTTCCTTTCTTTTTTAATATATTTTATTGATTGTTTTACAGAGAGGAAGGGGAAGGGATAGAGAGTTAGAAACATCGATGAGAGAGAAACATTGATCAGCTGCCTCCTGCACACCTCCAACTAGGGTTGTGCCCGCAACCAAGATACATGCCCTTCACCAGAATCGAACCTGGGACCTTTCAGTCCGCAGGCCGACGCTCTATCCACTGAGCCAAACCGGTCAGGGCAACTTTTCGTTTTCTTAAGGGGTTATTTCCAAGAGTAGAAGTTTTAAATTTGATAAAGTCCAATTTATCATTTTTTAATCGTTTCTATTGGTGGTGTTTGTTCCTTTTTTAAGAACTCCTTGTCTAACCAAAAGTTGCCATGACTTATTTATTTTTTAAAGAAGTTTTATGGTTTTTACTTTTATATTTTTTTATGATTAACTTCTAACTAACTTGGGGGGGGGGTGAGATTCACAAGCCTAGTTCTGTAACATCTAACATTAACTTGCATGTCTGCATACCTCTAGCTCTAAGGAGAGGAATTTACTTTCATTAACTCTGACAGTTGCTCTCCTGGCCTACAGTTGTTATATTTGGATTCCCAGTTTTACATGGTTACAATATTGCTCACTGTTATTAATTTTTGCTTATACTGCTGCTGCAGTACAGTTAATGATTTTTAAAGTTTATCAATAACTTTACTAATTTATTTGCTCAGGACTTCTTATATTTCAGGCACTTTTTATAAAGACCAAAATTATTGATACTTGAAATACTATTTAGTAGTATCTTTAGCAATTAACTTTGGGGTGTATAAATTTTGTTGTGTCTAAAAATACAGCCCTTTTGCTTAGCTGGGTATAGATACCTTACATCTTTTCTTTATTAATATCTTGCTGATATTTCCTCATTGTCTTTATGTTTTATTTCATCTATTTAGTTGCCTTCCATCTATTTAGTCTAAATATCGTTTCTGTGAAAGTATTCTGCCTTATTATTACATTTAAGTACCTTTCTTTACTTTTGTTTTCTGTTTAATATTTATCTAAATGTTATTTATTGTTATCTTTTTATAGGATATTTTGTAGTACTGAATGTAAGGAAACACATTTTTATTTAAAGAAAATATATTCAGTATTCATAGCATCTTTGAACTAAATCAAAATGTGCATTAGTTGCTGAATTCAGAAACTATTAAACGCTTTCATCTATTCCTTTGGTCTTTCTTATTAAGCGTTACAATGTTCAGTTAACAATATGATTTTTATATTTAAAATATATAATAACATTATTCAATAAGACCCTTGCTAGTACAACAAAATAAAATGACTCATCTACAGACTTTTGTAAAACAGGGGTTTTCCAAATATACTGTCAGGATGATTTGTAGCTTGGGTAGGAGGGGAGCTTTGGGAGTGTCTGACCTTCTGGGTTATAACAATCTGAAGATGTTTGGGTCATGGAGGAATACGAAGAAGAGAAGCTCAACTTATTTTTCCACTCTCTATTAATAGTGGCAGGTGCTTCTCAATCAATTTGGTAGCCTTTGATTTCATAAGGAACTATCCATAAATGAAGATGTAAAAATGAATGAGGAAGTGGAGTATGAACCTTTGATCAAGAGAGAGTGGTGGGAGTTTTGATTAGAATAGGACAGAAAGAGAGTTAAACCATATAAGGGCTTGCATCACATGCTGTAGACTATGACTTTAACTTCCCAGTAACATAAATCTACTCAACAATTTCAAGGAGAAATCCTTACAACGTTGTTTGAATTGACTGTACTCGCTTTTCATTCTATCTCAGGTGTCTACTTCCATGGATGCTATTAGACCTTGCCAATAATTATAACCCTTCTAAAAAGTTAAATTTCATGCAACCAACCTATTCTTACCATGCTTCCTGTAATAACAGCTCACTCTTAGTCCCCAAAATTTTTCAATACCACCAAGACCCCTTAATCCACTGATGTTACTGTCATTTAACCATCTCTCACCTGATTAATGTCCTTGCTCCTGACCCAGAAAGAATTTCATGGAGAGTTACTATAACGAGTCTTGTGAATATAATTTCAACCTTACCCCCCTCACTTTTCTTGCTGGTACTTGCATGGCAAACCTACAACCCTGATTAAATTAAACTCTCTGCTTAATTCCAAAGCGGTATTACAATGAGGCTGAAGAACACACATATTCATGCTCCTAACAAATGTTGACCCTCACCCCTCATTCAGAATGGCCCTTATGACTCACCACTGACTTCTGGGCTGGAACCATCCATCCTTGTTGAACTTACAGCCATAAACCTCAAATGAGCTTCTTGACTCCAACTGTGTGTCCAGAATCTATTCTTCTAAGATCTTTTCATACCTTTTTAAAAACACCCTGTGTCTCCTCCCCATCCTCAGCTTGCATTCCATCGCCCTGAAAACTTGAAGCAATCAGGAGGTCTTGCACAAACTCTCACTTGTCCCTGGAGCTTGCCTGAAGCAGGGGATTTCCCAGGAGTGAGGACGACGGAGCCCCTAGCGCTAGGATGCTTGCATGCACAACTCTGGAGACCAGGTTCTGTGATGCAGGTCTAATTTTATTGCGGAAGTACAGAGTATTTATAGGTGGAGGTGGCCAATCATGGAACATCTTCTTAGGGAGCCAATGAGCGTAAAGGTTGGGGTACTGTGTACGTGGCTCTGGGAGGGGCTCAGGCAGGCGTTGCCATCTTCCTGGTGTGCCAGAAAGATCTGAACTGCTGGAGTGCGCTCACAGCATTGCATCAGCCGCTGCACCAAGATAAACCTCCTGTGCTCTACCTACATCTCCCCCTTCCTTTTTTAATAGTGCCTGTTGGCTGTGTATAGTCATGGCCTGTTATGCCGTTATGCGGGCTATCATGGTGAACATACAGTGGAAGAGGAAGAATGCTATGAGGAATATACGAGCTAAAGTAGCCCAAATGAATAGGTTAGCGGGGTTTAGCCAAAAAGTGAGGTGGCTGGAACCCAAAGTAAGGCAGGGTTAAGAATAGAGTCCCTGCTGAAGGATTCTCCTCTGGTGCCATTCGTGCCGCCTGCTCCTGTAGCACCTTCACCCTTCTGCCTCGGGGACATCTCCGGCGGTGCCGTGTCTCCTCTTCAAGTGAGAAGTCCTCTATTTCAGCCACTGGTGGGGTGACTGGTCTCCGACTCATCTCTTAAGGTGTGTGGCTTGATGTCTCTCGCTGGAATCCAGAGGGGGTGTCTTTCACCTTCTGGGAAGATACAAGCAAAACCTCTCCCCTGGGTTGAATAGTCTGTTAATATAAATAGACTGTTTCTTATCTGGCCACAGAGCTCTTGTAATTCGTGAAAGGTGAGTGAGTCCAGGATGGTTACTTGAGGAGCTATATGGGTTAATTGTTACTGGAAAGGCTTGAAGCGGTTTCCTTAGTTCTGAGGGTAGAGAAGCCTATAGCTTTCGCAGTGTGGACTGCAGAAGCACTATTGGAAAAGATATTAACTGGACTGTCCTGATAGTATAGAAATGCATGTATCACCACATGTAATCCCCCAACTTGTAGTGAGCCTGAGTACTGGTATTTTAGGTAGGTTTATTGTTTGTAGAAACTGGAGATGGAACCGTCTTCCCCTTCCCCTCCCCCAAAGGCACGGACTCGGCAATAGACTGTTTGGTTTCACTTTTGTCCCAACGTTCTTTAACAAACAAGTCCCACGGATCAGGAGGGGCAGAGGGTTCTGGAGGGGAGTACGGAGAAAGGCGACCCTCCTCCACTGAGGCCGCAAGGGCTGCAGGTATAGAGACATGCGAGGAGAGCCAAAATGGCAGGTGTTAGAGAAAGCGGAAATGTTTTTCCTTAAACGCTTGAGTACTTTCTCCCAAGTGCCTGGGTCCCATATGGAGACTTCTGAAAAGCAGGGATTAAGAGGCACTCCCACAGTTTCTGGAGTTCCTTTTCTGAAATCATAACTCGTCTACTCTGCAAAATGGTGTGGAGAGCTTGCGCCTGAGGGGCGCGTGCCTCGGGGGGAATATTGCCCATATTGCAGAGGGTCACTCACCCGGTCCGACGTGCTGGGTGCCCCACGTTCAGGTGCCATATGAAGCAGGGGATTTCCCAGGGGTGAGGACGGCAGAGCCCCTAGCGCTAGGATGCTTGCATGCACAACTCTGGAGACCAAGTTCTGTGACACAGGTCATTGAGGAAGTACAGAGTATTTATAGCAGAGGTGGCCAATCATAGAACATCTTCTTAGGGAGCCAATGAGAGTAAAGGTTGGGGTACTGTGTACGTGGCTCTGGGAGGGGCTCAGGCGGGCGTTGCCATCTTCCTGGTGTGCCAGAAAGATCTGAACTGCTGGAGTGCGCTCACAGCATTGCATCAGCTGCTGCACCAAGATAAACCTCCTGTGCTCTACCTACACTTGCCCCTAGCATATGCTGCTTTTCTGACTGTTACCACAGATGGAATTTCTGGGACACCATGGATAATGGATGTTTCCACTTTCTTCGTTAGTAGCGCATGGCTTCCTTGTTCCTGGAAATAGCTAATATCGATTCCGCTTCTCCCAGCCTTCCTGAAACATGCTCCTATCAAGTGTTGACCCTCGCCCCACCTTCAGAATGGCTCAATAACTTCTGGGCTGGAACCATCCATCCTTGTTGGTCCAAGATGTCATCATCTTGTCTGTCTTAGCAGCACTGGCAGGACGGTTCCTCCCTTTTCCCCTCACTTCACAGTTTCTTCACATGGGTTACACCAACCACATATCCTTCATTTCCCTCCTACGTCACTGGACTCTCCTTCTCAGGCACAGTAGGAAGTGAAAACTCCTTTCTAGCTGAAAGAAGTAACTAGGTGTGTGTGTCCTTGGAATAAGCCATTCAGGATTTAAACACAAAGAAGCTGGAACTCGAGGAAAGACTTCGTTCTGCAATGTCCTTGAGTGCCGAAGAGGAGCTGGGACCGTGGGCGAAGTGGAGGGATTGGTTTTGGATAGGGTCACAGAGAGTTCGCCTAAGTTAGCAGATGGGAGAATAGATTACAGAGCAGCAGATGGTGGCTGGTGATAAATGCGGTATTGAGAGTCTTAAATGCTACCTGGCGATCGCTCCATTTTTCTTCGTGAAGTATGAATAAATTCATCAACTACAGGTGTCGACGGAGGGGTGGAGGAGGGGGTTTGGGGATATGAGCAGGTAAGTAAAGTAGTAAATCTGTGTTTCAGTCAACCTTAGAAGGACCTGACCAAACTTCCTCACTCAAAGTCACCAGTGCCTGGGCTAATACATAACCAACACTGAGCAAAGGAATAAGGTTTATTATTAACTCTCCCTGGACCAGTGGGAGTCACCAGCTGGAGGCTGGTGGGACTGGGTCACTGTGGAGGAAGCAGGTTATGGAAGGGAAAGGCTTTCTGTATTGATTAGCGAGGCGCCACGTTTCCTACTATCATCCCCTGGTTGGAGTTGAGCCTTAGTCAGCACTTGCAGATGCCACCAACAGTGAAGTTATTTTTCTAAGTGCATCACTGCTTGTCCTGAGGGCCCTTTATCCCCCTTCCCACCTGAGGGGTGAGGTGGGCAGGACCTGGCGAAGGTAAAAGGGAGGACCCTGGGGCATCCTGAGCCAGAGGAGACTGTCAAGGAGTCCTCACGCCTGTGAGCCCTTCTCCGTTCAGGCGCTGGGCTGGATGAGAACAGACCTGCCCCCTGTGTGGTCGGCTGCGCACTTCACGTACTTGTTGTCCATCCACTCGTTCTCTATCTGCACAGAAGGGTTATCTCCTCAAGGGCAAGCACCTTTGCCTTCCTTTTGAACGACTAGTCCCTGGTGCAGTGCCTGGCACTACTTGACACAATAAACATTTTTTTTTAAACATGAATTACAGTTATAAAACTTTATTTTACTATAGGTTGTAGAAAAGGCAGAATCAGTGCTGAAACCAAGGAATGGTTTCAAAGGAACTCAAATGCTCACCTTTCCGAAACACTGTGTAGCTCATCAGAATGCTTTTTTGAGTGAATATAAACATACGTCAACGTGTTTAATAGGAAAAGGCTTTCTTTTTCATCTTCCTCACAAAACTGAAAACTCCAAGAGCTGAAGCAATTTCAGTTGTGGATCTAAGGCTTCCGCTTACTCTGGATCCTTGCCTCCTTCCCCCTTGTGGCTCTGCTCTGTGCTTGGACTGATTCTCCCATCAGCCTCCTATAAGTGCTGACAGGAGGGATGGCTGCCTGAGCCCCAAGCTCACATCTGCCTTTCAACCCTTGATCCCACTCCTTGGGATGTGAGAAAAGAAGGAAACTAAGCAAGAAAATGCACGGTCTGCCTTAGTGGCTAGAGAAGTTCAATTTTGGGAGCAGTCAGATGGAACTATTTTTTGTTCTCATGGGTTTAGAACAATTAATTTGCACCCAATGCCCATGCTCTTCCCATTTTTGGGAATGAATTCTGCAGCTTGTTTTCCTGATGAACTCTGCGCTAGCTTTCAACACCCTGCTTAGGTCCCATCTTCTCTGTGAAATTGTCTGCATCTATCTGCGTGCAGTTAGGAAAACAGTTACTCCAAGTGTTAGGGAAAGAAACTGTGCAATATAGGAATCTGTATGTGGGACCTAATATAGGAATTAGAGTTCATCCAAATAGGGTAGGATCAGGGAAACCAAAGGCTTGGAAGGCTGTGGCTGGGAGACTGAACAGTAGCTAGAATGTCACCCGGAGGGAAGCTGATTCTGGGGACCAGAGAGTGGAAACCTGTGCAGGGGTCTGCACACCTGTGGCATCAGTTATTATAAGTGCCAGGCTCCATGGGTCTGCTCTCCTTCCTCCATCCAGGTCTTCCCAAAATTTCTCTCATCAGATTCTGACCTGGTACAGTTCAGACCATATGGTTTCTGGGAAATGTAGTTCCCAGGCTTAGAAAGGGCTGATGGTGATGGGACCAACCTGACAAGCACTGTCCCTGGTCAGCTGCTCCCCACCCCCATCCCCTGCCCACCCACACAACTAGGAGACAGGAAGGCTCCCCCTGTGGTGCCCGGTCACTCTTTTACCTGCTTCTGTGACTCCTTAAGTATGTCTGTGGTTGGGTCTGTTCCATGCTATTCCATGTACTTGTTCATGTAAAAAAGATTTAATTATAAGTCTGTCCTATCTTTAATTCTGATTTGCAAAATCTGCTTAAGATGCATCTGCTAACATATATATTGAAATGCCACAAATACCATGCTACTTTCCTTTGAATGACTCTCTTGTCTTGGACCTTTTTGTCTTCGCTGATACTGCATTGTTTTAGAATTTATTATTTTTTTTCCTGTTTTAGAATTTAGAGTCCTCAGTTTAATTCTGAGTTTTGTCATTAACTTGGTTAACTTTGCCTAAGTCCTTTTTCCACCCAGTGCATGAGAATAAAAACAGGCATCTAATCTCACTCTATTGGTAAAACTACAATAATGTTTTTAAAGCACTTTATATTCCTAAGGTAAATGCACTGTTTAAACCCAGAGTTTCATTCTTTCTAAAAGTGAATTAAAACTGAAAAAGAAATCCAAGTGCATGATGGAATTTCTTTTTTTCCAGCATAAATAATTAAAACGACATTTTGCATGAGACACTCTGGGTTCCACAGAATAAGCCACTAACTCATTTAAAGTTTGTTCCCACAGGTGCCTGAGTACAGTACCAGCAGCTCACCAGAATGACAACCTCATTGAGTTTTAGTTCTCCCTTTGCGTTGAGTCTTTCATACATCATGTACAAAATACCAAGTCATTAATAAAAAGGAAGATGCCCTGGAGAGATACTTTCCCCTTTCTTTTGAGAAATTCAGAGTTAATTGCCCATATTTTTATACTTCCCTATAAACAGAAGCTCTTGCCTCCCATACAGAATATACTACAGGGTCTAAATTATATTGTATGACAAGAGTCTCTCTTTAAAACCATTTTACAAGCAAACACATTTGCAGGAATCTTGACACTAAGAAGAAGAGACAAAATTTCAGGTCTCCGAGCATGACTGGAAAAGGAAAAAAAAACAACCAAACACACAGCCCATTAGTGCACAATGTCACTGGATTGGTCAGTAAGCCCCATTCTGATGACCTGAGATGTCAGTTTCTTAACAGGAAGAACAAACCTACTTCCCTGTGAATTTGCCACGCCCATACTATTTAGTCAGGATATAATGAACGGTGTTTATTTTTCATAAATTAAACCAGCATATTTTAAAGATTTGGGTTTTGTACAGTTTTGTATGGTCACCATTCTTACCCATAGTAAGTGATATGCTAGCTCTGTTGAACACTAGTAACTTCCTTTACGAAATTTTGAAAAAGGAAGAGTTGGTCTTCAGGTCTCTCTATTCCTTCCTCATGAGCTTCTGCATCCCGGCCAGTCCCCAGGACCCAGTCTCCCTGCCTCTGCTTCCTGGAGCACTCTACCTGGGTCTGAACGCACTGGGCTTTTGTTCGCTTGTCTCCTTTGTTTTAAACCTCAGTGAAGACCGTTTTCTGAACATCCACTTGACTTATCTTGACAAAGTTCTAAGCCAGTTTTGATGTAATATTAGGTAAGTTTTCACAGTTATCATAACATGCTTAGCAGGTAATTTCCAAGATGTAACATTTTAATATTAATAGTGGGTCATTTCAGAGATGAAGGCAGACTAGTAAGAGTAATGATTTTAGGCCTGTTATTTTTTTCAGCGAATTTCTAAGCTTTCCACTGGCTAAATTATATATATATATATTTTAACCTAGACCTTCATCTTGCTGGAGGACTCAAAGGTTGCCTTTAGAGCACCAGATGTCTGTGTAGAGTTTGCAGCATTTTGATTGTGCATATTTATATATTTTTCTTTTTCTCAAAAGAGGACCTTAAACATTATTGATACTCTGAGTGGGATCAAAGACCTCTCAACCTGTTAAAAATCTTTGATCTGTTTTTAATAACTTCAAAACATTTCTGAATGGAATGAACAAATAAGCATGAAATAAAAACTAGCACAAAGTTTGGCTGCTGTTATTTCATATCTTAGGTACAATCACTGGATGTACTGGAAGTGCCTCATATAAAGAGCTTGCCACACCTTGAAGCATTTCTTTGCTATTCATAAATAGAGCTTATCCTTCACAAACCTGAGAATCTCAAAATCCTCAGGGGTTATCTTCTCTCCAAACTAAATTACTCCCTGGTCTGTTTCTTTTCTTAATATTCTTCACAAATTTAATGCAAAAAAAAAAAAGAAACACCACACGAAATGTAGTTCATATTTTGTTTTTTTTTAAACATGTTTTTATGTGTTTTCAGACTTCTAAGAATATATTTAAAAATACATATTTGAGTTCTGAAATTATGTTCACTTGCTACAAAGGTAATAAACAAAATGGAACTAAGCTTCTGACCACCTAACCCACACATGGGAACATAAGCTTCTTCATGATGTTGCCTATGGTAGTGCATTTAATAGTGAATTGTAGACTAGAAAATATGTTAATTTTAACAAAGTTAATTTTGTGCTTTGTAGGTGTGTTATATTTCTTTCCATAGTTGCCCCAGGGTATTTCTAGTTAAACTCAGTGCCTCTTTTGCAGTCAAGAAGGATGGACTTCTTGGCCTAGCTAGGAGTCCTATTGGCTGAGCTTAAAGACTCACTGATGTTCCTGTAAAATGGTTCTAGATGCTGCCTTGGGCAAGTTTTGAATTTCTGTTGTTTCTAATATATACTTAAATACAGGAGTTCTTAAAAACACCTCTGAATTCAACTTAATGTTACTACATGGAGACTGTTTGCAAATCGGGTATCTAAGACATTTATGTGACCAGATATATTACTTATTGTGCTGAAAATCATATTTGTACACACAAAAGTATCCACAGGAAGCAATCATAAGAGTATACTTCTCATTTATTGCCTAGGTCTCTTTTGCCTTGCTCAATTGTCACTGAGTACAATTTAATTTTATCATCATTAAAATGAATTCAGGCCAATTTCCAAGTAGTGATAATTTTGGAGTTTTAGGAAAAATAATATTCCTCAAATACTAATTAATAACTCTGAAGATTCATTTGCATAAAGGATGTTAGAGTCTTGCAGCCATTATATGGTGTATGTAACTAATGAAAAGGTCCATTTTCATTATTGTATGTAGCCATGCGGTGACAAGCGTGACCACTCCAAATGGCCAAGCAAAAGGCTAAGCATTGCAAAATCCTTGGCATTATTTCATCCTAAGGATCACATTGTTTTTCCAGTAAAGTTGTCAAAGGGGGGAGGAAGGGAGGGAGGGAGGGAAAGGCAAGGCCCATCAAAATATGCTGACGGTTTTCAAACCCATGCCGTTTTCTACCATCAATTCCAGAACTACCCATGTTTATTCCTCTTGAGGTTCATTTCTGCATTTTACCAGGACTGTGCATCTAGATAAAGTGCTGATTTCACCATAAAACTCCATGGAAACAGGTTCATTATATAACGTATTTTTATATTAGCAGAAATAACTTCCCAACATTTCATTTGTTTGGTTGTCAATTTACTACAAGAAACTATTGCCTAGAAACAGAGCTATTGTGTTGCTTTGCTGAAAATTACTGTATATAACAGCCTTACCATGTTAAATGAGTTTGGCTTACTGGTAGCACCCACCAAACAAGCTCCATACAAGAGAGCATAATTCTTAGCAGATAGAAGATCCATTAATTATTTCTATTATAATCACAGTGAAAACATTATGGATAAATCAAACTGAAATAATTATTCTTTGAGGAGGAAAGGATATTTAGCTTTCCACTGTCCTGGAAGACGCTGTGTGTAAAATGCTGCTCGTTCCCAGACCCGCCAGGACAGCCCAGAAACATCAAGGGCGACTTTCCACACCATTCCATCCACCGAAGTTCATTTCCACCATCCACAGCAAGAGGCTGCAAGCCTCCCACAGAACGTACAAAACGAAAATCATTTTATCCGAATGAGGCTGTAACATCAACCCCCCACCCCAAGCTCAAGCAAGAGAGAGAGAAAAAAAATAAAGATGTTTTCATAGCTCTGAAGACAATCCACAGGAGGTGAAATTTCCCCCTAGCAACACCTTCCTGAAAAGTGCATTTATAAGACATTTCAATTACTATCTAGGTGACACGATTCACAATTCTCAAGTAAACTTTTTTTTCCCAGTTCTCTGAATATGTACAAAATTTCCTGAAGCAATAGCTACAAGAAATAGAAAGGCTGAAGTCATCAGTTGAAAATGGAGAGGGTAATATTGACCAGATTGGTCAAATTCTTAAATTCATTGGAATTGTGCTAATGCACTATTGGTGGCGGATTCCATATTGGACGATGATGTGATAAACACTGCGGGTGGGAAGGTATCTGTGAGGATCCCGTGGAGTCAGGAGCCTTTTTTCTGTACATCTGAGGAATCTTTTGGCTCAGGGAAATGGTTGCTTTTGACTTATTCTCTTCCCTTAAAATGCCCATGGCTTTTACTACATGGGAGTAACCTCATTTCTGATTGCTGCGCGCCAGGTCCGTCCGTCTGCTGCTGCTATTTCCCCAAAGTTGGCAGTTCCTCCACGTCGTTTCAAATTGCATTCCTGCATTCTTAAAGCCTGCCTCAGCCTGCTGTGCCTATAGCCATTGTAGGGCATCCTAGAAGCAAGCGCTTCCACAGCCTTATAAAACATAATAGCGAGAATACAGACAGTACTTCATTTGCTATACCAGAGTGGGAACAGTCCCTTAAAAACGTCCCTAAAGAATGTTGCTGAATATTTGCATCAAGAAAAATCTCTTTAATTACAAAATAGCAAGACAGTAGTTTCAACATTAAAAAAAAAACCCCACCCTGGGTTAGCTGTGGTTAGAATAATCCCCCAAAGAGACCTAGCATGCTTACTAAAATAGATGAAAATGCTGCTAAGTCTACACTGTAAAAGAGAAAAGAGAATGTTTCAGTTTGCTGCTGGGATTCTGGGAATTATATATAAACCAGTTTAGAAGAAGCAACCAAATATGAAGTTTTTAGCTTAAGAGGTATAGAGGGCTGGGTGCTAATTAAGTGGGTTAGCATATTTTTTCATAAAAATAATCTGCATTTCATATATGTATGGGTCCTTTTGAAGCAATTAGAAGTCATTTGAATTCTCATATTTAATATAACTTTAGATTCGATAGTTTATCAGATTTCATTGCTATGACTTCAAATTCACTCAAGGATAATTAGAACATTTATTCATATGAGCAAAAAATACAGTATTTTGAGTGCATTAAATATATCCACAAATAAAATCTTTTTCTTTAGTAACTGTTTTACAATCATTATATATGCAGCATCATTAGATGAATTCATAGGCGGCACTGAAATCTATATATTATGTCTCACATTGTTACAATATAAAATTCAAAGTTTGAGGCTTTCTACCCACCCACACTCAGTTTCTAAGAGCACCTCATGATATATATCTCTTTAATTAAAAACTTCTTCTTGCCTTGGATGCAAAGGGAATATTAGAGGGATTGTGATCTTCTGTGGAATGCCAGAGAAGCGATGTGAATTTGGAGGGTTTACAAAACAACAGGGGGGCTGAAGAAGAATTAGGAAATTCTGACTTTTCATTTTGGGAGCAAGTGCATTTCATAGTAGGGTCAGTATTATACGATAGGCACATTGTGGGCAATAGAGATTACTTTTGTAATACAAAATTATAATATACACATACTTCATAACACATTATGTTATATATGGTAACTTTAGAAGGTCCCTACTCCCTCTCTGCACATTAGATGGGACCTTGACGTGAGCAAAGTGCATGGAGGACTTCATGATACTTATTTTTATTTTTCAGTGTCCTTCCAGCCCCTGATGTTGTGATGCAATTTTAGAGGACTTAGAGATAAATGGTTCTAAAGTATAGAAATAAATTTCGTCGAGAGTTACTTGAAATAATTGGAATATTTACTTAAAATTTTGTGTGTGCATGTAAACAATTATGAGTTTTATATACTGTATTTTCTGGAGTATAAGACGACTTTTTAACCCAGGAAAATCTTCTCAAAAGTTGGGGGTTGTCTTATTTGCTGGAAAATACGGTATAATAGTAGTGTTGCTGATAGTTGGCCTCTTCTTGTCTATTAGGTTAATGTGCTGATCAGTTATTTTAAAAACTTCCTCAACAAAAATTCTCTGGAGTTCTCTTTAATATGAGTCAGACTCCATTTGGCAAATATATGTTGCATTTGACCTTTGATTTTTCTACCCCGATCTGCAATGTGAAATAGAGGAAGAAGCAGCTTATTGGGTTATGGGTGAAACATCAGATTTGCCTTCCAGGATATAGATTTGTGCTTGTGACAGATAGACCAGGGAGGGCCGTGTCCAGCCCCAGCATGTGGATGCAGAACAGGCAGGCCAAGTTCAGGGAGAGGACCAGACTCCCACACACTGTTGGGGAATCTTGATACCGATGGCCATTTGTAGTTCCACTCTCCAGTGTGTGTGCACAGGAAGACACTGCTTTGTTAAATGCAGGCTGTCCCCCAAAGTCCAGAAGACTTAATCATTACAAAGTTGGTCCAATGCTGTCCTTTCACAAGTGCTGTTCTCTAACCATAATCTTCATCATATCACTCAGTCATTGTTAAAGCTGTGTGTACAGACGTTTGGAATTTACTGAAGATACACACATTGTCAATTCTTTCCTCACAGAAATAGGATAACTAACATTCAACAATTCACTATGACTCAGCAATTTGATTTTGTAATTTAAAATAAACACCATGGGTGATTTTATGTTAAACATGAATCATGAACTAACTCACGAGGACTCCTATACACCTTGGATGTGCTTGTCAGTGTGCCCCAGCGGTGTGAGTGCCTCGCTCATTAGTTTCTTCGTGCCCTGGTTATAGACTGTGAGGATAATAATGGTGTCAGGTTTTTAGGATTGTTATGAAGATTAAATGTAAATCTCTAAAATGGTGCCTAACATTTTATAAGCAGCCTATAATTGTAAGCTAATATCTATCTGAGAGAAGTTCCATATTTAATTAAACAGGTAACATTATGCCTGAAGATTAGCAAGATAGTAGTTTTCAGTAGCTATTATTTCATATCTTCACCATCAAGTTACTGAATTAGTGCAACCGAAGCTCGACTCTTCCTTTAGGTAATTCTTCCTCCTCTGCCTCCGGCTTACCTCGCTTAAATTACTAGAACACCTTCTATTTTGAAGCCGGCTACTAACATTAATACAGGTGTTATCCAGAAAATGTCAAAGTTAGATACTTGTTTTGAATTGAACTTATGCATATGATTGCTGTTAATTAGTATATGAATCTTGTTTTTGTGATACATGGAATTACATTGTAACATATATTTTTTAATACCTTAGAACTAGTCATAGAGGAAGTAAAGAAGTATCTCAAACTGTAAGAAATCTTTGCTATTCTTTCAATCTAAACTAATAAAAGCAAAATATTAAAATTAACCGTTTCTCCAAGACAGGGTAAGCCACGCCCACCAGCCAATCAGAGCATCTGTATGCAAATTAGCCCAGCCAACATGGCGGCCGCCACTCCCGGACCTGAGTAAAGGGCTGTTTCCATTGCGGCAGGAGCGAAAGTGAAGCTGCAGCCTCTCCACTTAAACTGGCTCTAGCGAAACACAGATTTGAAACATTTGAAACAATATAACAATCATAGAATCCTCCAGAGCTGAAGGAAAGAGCAGCTCGGGCCTAACCAGTAAAAGTAACAATTGTTTCATTATAGACGCTGCGAGGTGAAGCAGAGGAGGCTTCGTTAGTAGTTAGAAGGTCGCCTTAAAGGAACAGTGTATCAATTATAGAAGATAACCCCAGGCCTTCAAGGAACAGTATCAATTATAGGAGAAAAAACTCTAGAAACCTGCGTCCAGCCGACCTTGCTGGGACGTTGGGTCAATGGGAGCTGTGGGCAGCCTTAAAGCCCCTCACCCAGGCTGGTCAGGCATGCCAGCAGGGGGACATCCCCCGAGAGGTCTCAGACTGCGAGAGGGCACAGGCCGGGCTGAGGGACCTCCCGAGTGCACAGAGCGGCTGTAGGGCGGGACAGCGCAGGACCCAGGACCCGTGATGGGAAAGAGGCAGCAGGGTTGGAGGGCACAGGGAAGCAGGTAAGGGGCGGCAAAGGGCCGGCGGCCTGCTTGGTGGGCTTCCCAGGCCCTTTGCGGGGCATTGGGGAGCAGGAAACAGGTGGCAGGGGGTCAGCAGCCTGCTTGGTGGGCTTCCCAGGCCCTTTGTGGGGCATCGGGGAGCGGGTAAGAGGTGGCAGGGCGTCGGTGGCCTGCTTGGCAGCTGTCCAGGCCCTTGGCGGGGCATCGGGGAGTGGGAAAGAGGCAGCAGGGGGTCAGTGGCCTGCTTGGTGGGCTTCCCAGGCCCCTTGCAGGACACCAGGAAGTGGGAAAGCAAGGTGGTGGGATGGGGAGCGGGAAAGAGGTGGTGGGGGGGGGTCTCGGCCTGCTTGGTGGCTGCCCAGGCCCTTTGCAGGGCACCAGGGAGCGGGAAAGCAAGGCTGCAGGGGCCAGGATCCTGCTTGGCAGCTCCCCAGACCCCTTGGCGGCACCGGAAAGTGGGAAAGGAAGGCAGCAGGGGACAGGTGAGTGGGAAAGAGTTGGCGGCCTGCTTGGCAGCTTTCCAGGTCCCTTCTGGGGATCAGGGAGCAGGAAAAGGCTGGCCTGACCACGAGGCGGGGTTTTCCCTGCTTTCTGGTGGCTGGAGGAAGATGGGCAGTAGGCAAGCTTGGGAGGCAGGCAGCACCCAGCCCTGGTCACAGCTCAAAAAAGAGAACAACATGCAGGGGAGGGCAAGAGTCTGAGAGATCAACATAGAGGGG
>PVJC01003873.1:0-32334 GCA_004026665.1 Murina feae | reverse complement strand
AGGCAGGCCCCCGGCAGGTAGATACACACAGGAGGACTGCTCCGAGCCTCAGATGTGGCTGGGGGCAGGTCCCCAGTGGTGACACACACACATACACATACACAGAAGGCGCGTGGCAGACTGGGGCCATCATAGGACATCCACTGAGGGGTCCCAGACTGTGAGAGGGGGCAGGCCGGGCTGAGGGACTCCCTCCACCCCGAGTGCACAAATTTTTGTGCACCGGGCCCCTAGTATCATTGTAATTGCTATTATCAACTAATCATTATAAAATATTTTGTTGATGGATGATATATGAAATCATAGGTGAGGCAGCAAATCAATAAAATGGGTAAACGTTTTATCTTTGTGTTGGCATATAAACTTGGAGTAAACCTCTAATCTTTATCTGAGGGTTTGCCATCTTCCAGCTTTCATGGCCTGTTCTACCCATTACACACTTTGTTTATATCTTGTATCTTCTCTCTACACACCTCTGAGCCTACAGATATATTCGACTTCCCCATACTAAAAATATTTTCTCTACAGTTATTTCCTTTCGGTTTAGCACCCTATCTTTTGTCCCTTCATTAAATGATCGAATAATGAATTATGTTTCAGATATAAGCTGGAGTCTGAGGATATGAAGATGAAGAAGACCGAACACCTGTCTGAAGAAATTCACAGCCTAATGGGAGACACAGCCAGGTGATACAGGGGTTAAACCTCCTTCCTGCACAGAAACCTCAGTTCTTCCCTCACTTCCCTGAGACCCCTCTTTCATCTCCTTCGAGATGGTAAGTGGACCAAGGCCTGACAGATGCATTTTTATCCAGGTTTCAATCTCTCTTCTGCATCAACTTACTGGGTCATAGGTGAACACACATCTTCTAGGTTTATGAATGTATATTTGGCATATGGAGACCATGGGATGCAAGTTGGGGTAATACATGATGTAGATAGTAAGTAAAGAGATCAATTGAAAGACTTGCATGCATGCATATGAGTATAATCAATGGATACAAGAAAATGGGGGGTAGGCGAGGAGGGGGGAAGGTCAAGGGAAAAAAATGGAGACCTATCTAACACTTGTTGTAATACTTTAAGCAATAAAACAAAATTTTAAAATTTAAAAAAAAGAAACATAAAAAAAAAAGAATCCAGTCTAAAACAAAAGAACAAAGTAGGTGGATGGAAGATAAATACATAACCTCATGTCATATTGTGAGACCGAGAGAGAGAACTGCTTGAAGATGTCTTTATTTCTTTGAAGCTCTATTATATTTTACTAGAGGCCTGGTGCACAAAAATCAGCCCGGCCTGTGCCCTCTCGCAGTCTGAGACCCCTCGGGGGATGTCCACCTGCTGGCTTAGGCCTGCTCCCTGGGGGATTGGGCCTAAGCTGACAGTCAGACATCCCTCTGGCAATCTGGGTGCCCTCAGGGGATGTCCACTTGCCAGCGGGGAGCAGGTCTAAGCTGCATTTGGACATCCTTAGTGCTGCTGAGGAGGCAAGAGAGGCTCCCACTATCACTGCTGTACTGGCAGAAGTCAGCCTGGCTTGTGGCTAAGCAGAGTTCCCTCTGTGATAGTGCACTGTGCACCAGGGGCAGCTCCTGCATTGAGTGTCTGCCCCCTGGTGGATAGTATGTGTCATAGTGACTAGTCATTCCCAGTCATTCTGCTGTTAGGGACAATTTGCATATTACCCTTTTATTATTATACTAGGGGCCCAGTGCACAAAAATTTATGCACTCGGGGGTCCCTCAGCCCATCCTGTGCCCACCCAACCTGCGAACTGCCACCTGAATATCGCGCCCACCCACCCCACACACACCACCTGCTACCCTCTGATCCTGCCCGCCCACCCCCCACCCCCTACCACCCACCACCCACTGATCCCGCCTGCCCACCCCCACACCACCCACCACCGACTGATCCTGCCTGCCCACCCCCACATCACCCACCACCTGTCGCTCCCCACCCCCACCCCACCCGCCACCTGCCAATCACCTGCCCACCCTCACCCCCGCTCACCCTGAGCCTGCACTGCACTGGCCTCCAGGGCTGCCAGCCTCCATCTTGGCTGGGTTAATTTGCCATTCTGATTGGCTGGTGGGCGTGGCTTAGCATCCTGAAGAAACGGTCAATTTCAATATTACGCTTTCATTAATTTATATTTTATACAAGAGGCCCGGTGCATGAATTTGTATAAAAGTGGGGTCTGGCCAGCCTGCCCCAATTGGGCCGATCTTATCATCAGGCCAAGGGGAGGGGCTGTGAACAGTTGGCTGGCTGGCTTTACCCCTGGTCAAACTCTGGGTCGAACTTCAGGTTGAGGGGATAATTTTCATATTAGCCTTTTATTATATAGGATAATATAATCATATACTTATGTACACACATACATATGTATATGTATATACATATCTGTGTATACATACTATTACCCATATGTAATCATGTATTGTGGTCTCAATGCCTATTTCTTCTAGTGATTTACATATTAGCTTTCTGGAAAAATAATAGTCAAACTACTCCAAAATTAACAGAAATACTAATGGGCTGGACTGATAGTCATAGTCCTTGCCTAGCATCCTTGCCTTGCTTGAAGAGGAACAGGAAGATTGGCAACAGAAGACTTCTGTCTGTCTATCTTTTAGCTGGAGTTAAAGGGAATGTTAAACTAGAGAGCACACAGTCACTCCATCACTGAGTATAAGTAGGAGGTGAGTTCATTAATATATCACCTCCCACACATATTGTGGGTGTTGTTTTCTGATAGGGAATTGTGTGCAAAACAGTTTTGAGACCAATACTATTATTCTGCATTTTTCTCTTTCAGAGGCTTAGAATTGGACAGAATCATTAGTCCAATATAGCAACTCTGGAACAATATTGAACTAGGGATAGGAACTAAGGCTTATGGGAGTAGTACCACAATGCACTTAAGGCTTTAGATTTGATCCCAGATATCACATGAAAGGTGTTAGAGTTGGAAATGAAGTAACAGGAGATAAGGAACATTTTAACATTTCTTATTAACGAAGTCACGCCTGAAAAGAAATAGCCTATTCCAAAATGAGTAAAAGTATGATGAATGAATCTATTAAAATCTGCCACCTGAAGGGAAGGAGACAGAAAAATGGAGAGTTTCTGGGAGTCCGGCACCATCATCATGCCTCTGGAAGCTCCACAGATAATTTTGTATGTAGTTGGTTTTCAGAACCACTCCTTTAAGTCCTTTAGAAATCCACTTTTCTTTGTCCATATGTCAACTGCAGTTGCAGAGTAATTTTGTGAGTAGTTATTTACATTTTGATAATTTAAAAATAGTTCCTAAAATTATGCTAATGTTTTTCTCTGAAAAACATTTGCATATCAGCTTATGGTCTAATGTTGGAATGCTCAAACCTGCTTAGAGTGCAGCATTCATTTCTAAGGGTCCTCTTTTATAGAATTTAACTTGTGAATTTATTAAAATGTCTTAAACTTGCTCTCCCTTTAGGGTACATCGGGATGAGCATCTGCACTCCTTGTAGCAAGTTGCAGATCAGCATTTAAAATGCTGCCTAAGATCCTTTCTGTGTGTGTTTTTGAAAATTACCAACATAGATCAAGTTTATGTTAATTGTATGAAAAAGCAACAGAAATAATCAGTAACATTTACACAACTTTAAGTAGTTAACCTAGTTCTGAGGCAGCAGAATTATTCAGTAGTCAGCACCTTAAAGTAGGTAAAACACCTAATGATGCATTTCCTCTTACTACGTTTTGCAAGCACGGTTTGGTACAGGTGTGTTGATGCTGTGGTTGTGGTGATACGGTTTAATCAAATTTATCTCAAACTAAACTAAGGATGCTTCTTTACACGCGTTCAGCAGTCTACTCCAAATGCTTTCTCTCTCCTGCAAAGGTTCCACACGGCTCTTAGCAAGAGTACAAAGGACACTAAAGTGACACTATCGAACTTGGGTCCCTAGTGCAAAATCACACATTGAAAACCAGAAAGAACACCCGTACTTAAACATCTTTATAAGAAATCAACACTTATTGAGTGCACAGTTCAATACTTGGTTGACTGAACCGTAAGCCCATCTTTATTCTTTCCCCTAGAGAAGAAGGCTCCAGAGTGATGAGAAAAAATAAGCATGTCTTAGCAAGGAGTTGCTGTAACTCCCTCAGGGGCTGGGCGGTCCAAATCACACACGGACTCTCTACGTTACCACTTGGTCCTCCTGAAGGAGTGGATGGTTTAACCAGTGAAAGGTGAGATGATCTAATCTCTTAGATTGAGATTATGTTTTTCTTTATTGAGTCTATGATTTTAGGTGGAACAAGGGGTTAGTTCAGTACTACAGCAGCCTCAACAAAGATCTGTGATTCCTTAAAAGCCCAGGAAGTCTTAAAGTTATGCTGACCTTCCCAGCGTCAGAGTGGCCGGTCCCCTCACACTCAGACTCTCCCTCTCCTCCCTGTGTTTACTTACTGGTTACCTGTCATCTGACCTTTCCTATGCTCACCATTGGCAGATTCTTACCAGCATGTTTTGTTTTATTTATATTTATGTATTTTTTATTGATTTTAGAGAGGAAGGGAGAGGGAGAGAGAGATAGAAATATCAATTATGAGACAGAATCATTGATCAGCTGCCTCCTGCACACCCCCTAATGGCGATTGAGCCTGTAACCCCGGACATGTGTCCTGCCTGGGAATCAAACCGTGATCTCCTGGTTCGTAGATCAATGCTCAGTCACTGAGCAACACCAGCCATGCTCTTTTATGTATTTTATCCAATCCCTCTCCCACAAATTTCTCTCTTAAATACACACATGTGCCCTAACCGGTTTGGCTCAGTGGATAGAGCGTCGGCCTGCGGACTCAATGGTCCCAGGTTCGATTCCAGTCAAGGGCATGTACCTTGGTTGCGGGCACATCCCCAGTAGGGAGTGTGCAAGAGGCAGCTGATCGATGTTTCTCCCTCATCGATGTTTCTAACTCTCCATCCCTCTCCATTCCTCTCTGTAAAAAATCAATAAAAAAAAAACACACACATGTCTTCCAGGACATTGTAGACCACAGAAAGACCTTTTTAAATTGTACTATGGGATGCTAATTGCGTATGCCATCTTGACTGGGCTAAGGGATACCTAAGTAGCTGGCAATTACAATGTCTGTGAGTGGCTGGGAGGGTGGTTCTGGAAGAGACAGCTCCTAATCTGTAGACTGAGTAAAGAAGGTCATCCCTTACCAGTGCAGGTGGGCAGCGTCCAACCCACCAAGCAACTGAACCGGAAAAAATGTAGAGGAGGGCGAAGTGACACTCTTGCTGGAGTTGGGCCAGCCATTTCCCCTGCCCTGGGATTTCAGTGCTCTGGTTCTTGGGCCTTTGGATGTGAACTGAAATATAACACTGGTTTGCTGGTGGTCCAGCTTGCTGATGCCAGTTTATAGGGTTCCCAACCCCTCCCTAATTGTACGAGCCATTCCCCTAATCAATCAATCAATCAATCAATCAATCTCTTCCCCTAATCGTTTGAGCCATTCCCATAATCTATCTATCTCTCTCCCTCTCTCCCTCCACACAGATATGCACACATACACACAAAATTTATATTAAAATTTTGTATTTCCCCAACAACAGTTGAATAAAATATTTGAAATCATGCCCAATTATTGTTTTTCAGAAGAACCTGAGATACAAGAAAAATCCCACACCTGGTCCATCAAGGCCCAGGAAGCCAGCTAGTGAGTGTCAGCGGCATGGTTAGAGATCACAGTTCCTAGTTCCACACTGTGCACTTCCCACGCTCCTCCTGGCTCCTGACCACACTCCAAGCTGCATTGTCTCTGGATGTCCTCAATGCTACCAGCTAGTAAATGCAGAAGAGTGTTTTCTTTTCCAGAAGAATCAACATGGCTTGACTTCTGAGGTTGTTGCCATGTCCTAGGGGGGGACAGCTGCTCATGGTGGTGTGGAAAGACCTATTGAGCAGGTTGAATGAATGTTTACTCATTTCCACCCTCGGAGGCAAATATGCTAGGTTCAGTAAGAGAAAGAGAGGGAGAGAAAGAAAGAACAGGAAGCGGAAGCCCTACACACACACACACACACACACACACACACACACACGTCGATTAGTGATGACACTGCATTAGCTCTTCCAACAGCATATGACAGGAAACAGTTTTATAAGATCACAACATACAGGTGTATTCATTGTAGTGAGAGAAATGCAAAGAAGGGATGCATAGCTACTGGCTGAGAAATAATAAAAATAGATAGTAATGAATGTTATACTACAGTAGTTATGACTTCTCAGGGGAAATAGATTTGGAATAAAAGTGAGGTGGGCAAAACAATCTAATTCGTGCCAGTATAGTCTCAAAAGGTAATTTCTGGAAGAGCTTAGATGAGACTAAAAGAAAGTGAAGGGCTGCTGAAGCAGTCTGTCACAGGACTGTAATGTGTCAATGTTTTCTTAAAAATTGTGCTTGTGCACTTATTTTCATGAAAACAAATTCTAACAAAATATCCAGGAAAGGCTTCTAACTAGCAATTGCTGGCATTAGACTTAAATTAGATGGGGTTGTTCATACTCTTTCAATCCTTTTTGCTATTATACTAAGTTTTAAAAAAACTTAAGGGCTAAGTTGAAGGAGAGGATTTGAATTGAACATCTTTTTAATGTGTGAACTTGCCTGAAGATGCAAATATTTGGATTTGGGAGATAGGGAGGTGGACAGGACATGGGAACAGGAGAAATAATACCCTCACTTAAATGATTCAACCAAAAAGCGCTGTCTATGATTCACTCTTGCCATATTTATTTTTCAAAAGTAATATCACCTATCTGAACAATGATGCTATTTGATACTGTGATTACTATTAGGTCAAATGTAAACAATCTGAAGAAATTCTTTGCTTTTAATTAGCATTTGAATTTGGGCAAATCAAATAAATTAGTATTATGTTCCACCTCATTGCTACTAGTACTTAAAAGTGGTTGTGTCCTGTAATGATTAGTGTACTTTAAACTCATAAGTTTCACTTATAACTCATGTTTCTTCATAAACTTACTGAATATATCTACACAAATTGGTAACATAAAGAAGTGTAAAGTATAAATAATATTTCATTTAAACATTTCTTTGAATATTTATTACTTGACAGAGCTGGGAGAAAATATGAATTATAAACATTTAAAAGATGTAAAGGTACTAAATGATTAATTATAAATCATAAAGCTCATCCATGTTAATAATAGATGGTATAATATAAAATATTTTTTTTTGTAAATTTGATAGTGGCAAAATACTTTATCATTTAAATGAAATTCAAAGTAATTCTATATCTCAGAGTCACACTTTAATAATCGTAAACTACCAGAAAATAAGGAAAAGTGGTTGAAGGAAGAGCATAAGAGATATTCTGAGAAAGCTCTTTCTGCTGTGGTGTACATGACTATTGCAGGAATGTATGCCAATTTTAGAAACTAGAGAAAACATTAAGAAAAGTTGATGTATCACGTTTATTGATTTGCGGATATTGTACCAGCCTTGCATTCCTGGAATAAATCCCACTTGGTCATGGTGTATGATCTTTCTAATGTAATGCTGGATCTGGTTTGCTAGAATTTTGTTGAGGATTTTAGCATCTATGTTCAGGGATATTGGCCTGTAATTCTCTTTCTTTGTGGTGTCTTTATCTGGTTTTGGTATTAATGCTGGTTTCATAGAAAGAGCTTGGAAGTGTGCCTTCGTCTTGAATTTTTTGGCAAAGTCTGAGAAGAATTGGCTTTAGTTCTTCTTTAAATGTTCGGTAAAACTCCGCTGTGAAGCCATCTGGTCCAGGGCTTTTGTTTGCTGGAAGCTTTTGGATGACTGTTTCAATTTCATCAGTAGTCATGGGCCTATTCAGGTTTTTTGATTCTTCCTGATTGAGTTTTGGAAGCTTGTATTTTTCTAGGAATGTGTCCATTTCATCGAGGTTGTCCAATTTGTTGGAGTAGAGTTGTTCGTAGTATTTTTTGACAATCCTTTGTATATCAGTAGGGTCAGTTGTTATGGATGGAACTGGAGAGCATAATGCTAAGTGAAATAAGCCAGTCAATGAAAGAAAAATACCACATGTCCTCACTCATCTATGGATAATAATAACCATTATAAACTGGTGAACAAAAATAGATACAGAGGCAAAGCAGCATCAAACAGACTGTCAAATTACAGCAACAAGGACAGGGAGGGTTGGGGGGGTGGTAATTGATCAACCAAAGGACTTTTATGCATGCATTTAAGCATAACCAATGGACACAAAACACTGGGGGGTAGGGGAGGCTGGGGGAAGGGCAGGGGAAAAAAAGAGATATATGTACTAATCTTTGTAATACTTTATTTAATAAAAATATATATATTTAAAAAAAGAAAGTAAAAAAAAGAAAAAAGTTGAAATTCCTTCATACTCATCAATCAAAGACAGCCATCATTAGCATATTTGCATTTTGTATATTTCTGTTTAGTATTTTTATATGGCCAAATTGTAATAAAACTCTAAATACAATTTACACCGTGCTCATCTCACTAAATAATGTAACATTTTCTTATGTCATCATTTTTATGTAGATTTGCCCTAATAAAATGG
The DNA here is from genome assembly GCA_004026665.1 of Murina feae. Taxonomy (NCBI): domain Eukaryota; kingdom Metazoa; phylum Chordata; class Mammalia; order Chiroptera; family Vespertilionidae; genus Murina; species Murina feae. The sequence goes on along the minus strand of PVJC01003873.1, from coordinate 23,714 downwards.
GCTATTTTCTAACTGTTGAACATTTGACTGATTTCCGTATTATCACAGATTGTTATTATTGTAACAAGTTTTCAATGGAGATGTTTATACATAATTTTATAACTAAATATGTGACGATGTACTTAGATATCAGAATTAGAATAATTAAGTGGTATAAATGTTTTTGTCTCTCCATACAAACCCTTAAATACTTTCCAGGTTTATATTCCCTCTACCCACTTATGAGCATAGATAATATTTCAATAATATTTCCCATATGTTAGAGCATGTTTTACTTTAATTGCTGTAGTAATTATATAAATTGAATTGTGTATATATTTATTAAACAATTATATTTTATTTTCAGTCTAATTGACCTATTTCAGTATTACATTTTTCTATTTCTCACATTTATTTTAAGAGTACATATGTGTGTGTACACATAACATTAACCTTGGCATATTTTCCCATTAATTTTTTTTTAATTTTATTTTTTATGTTCTTTTTTTGGCATTGAGAAGCTTCAGTTACTGTGCATTTGCTTCAACACTTTCTTTTGTAATTGCTTTTGTTGTTTAAGTAATTAATACATTGCTTCCAATTTAATAATAAGTTAAACATGCCATTGCATTTTATTTTAATTATTTAAATATTTCCTCTTTTGTCTATTGGAAATTGATTTTGGTTTAAGATATTAACACTATTTATTGAAGAATACACTCCTTCTCCATTGGTTTGTGATAGTTCCTTCAGCATGAAATCAATGTTTATAAACAGGAGGATCTATTTTCTGGAAGATTCTGTTCATTATCCTGTTGAATATGGTATTGCATCCAATTAATGTTTAGTGAATTATTATAGTGGGTTGTTTGTACAGCCCTCTATAATTATTTTATAGCTTGCAATCTATTTTAATACCCAGACAGGCAGGTCCCTCTTCATTGGTCTTCTATTTCCAAATGTTCTTAGCTATTATTGCCTCTTTATTTTCCCATGAAGTTTATAGTTTAAAAAATAACCATCACAGGAAATAATGAATACTGTGGCTTGAAGTGACAGCCACAGGGAAAGTGTCCTTACCTTGGGCCAACCAGGCATTTGGCACACACAGTGCTAACCTAATATCTGTACTGGAGACACAGGCCAACAAAAGAGCAGGTGGTTTTTATTTTGTTTTGCTACACATGATAGTTCTGAGTAGACAGAACAAAGTTATTACCTGTTTTTCTAACAAATGACTAGCAATAGCTTGTCTGCACATAATTGGAAAAATTAAAGTAATTTGACATACCTATCAGATCTGGCTCCAGAGAAACTGGTATGTGCTCCATTTGTTTGCATATGAAGGACTGCCATAACCCTGCCTCATCCTTATGAGGACATTGGATTCTGTTCTGGTTTTAGAAGAAAAATAATATGGATCTTCCATGCAAAGCATCCTGAAGATTAGCATTTAACCACTTAGATCGGCCTTTGAATAATACATTAAGAACAATATTATGCTAATAAGTAACTATATTATTGGTTTAACAATAATAAATAAATTTACCTGCATTGGAAGCAGAACAAGTGCTTTGATATTTCAGTGAAAGAATACTCTGGGGATGGCGGGGGCGGGGGGAGGACAGAATCAACAGTCTGTTCATCTAAATTTTTATTTTAAGACAGATAATGTTTATCTGACCAACTATACATTACAAATTCCCTGCCTTAGATGTTTTCTTGTAAATAAGATGGTAATCATATAGCCCAATGTTTATTACTTTAAATTTTGCAAATAATCACCATTACATTTATTTCACTTAATGGACATACCACTGAAGACATTTCTGCTAGAATTAAAAGGATTTATTTTTTAGTATTATTAGAGTAATGATAGGAAGATGAATAAAAGTAAGTCTTCCTCTAGTTAATAGTCCAGATGTAAATTCAAAGCAAGCTTTATACAGGTCTAATATAATGTTTGTCAACGTTTTTCTTAGTTGACAAAAAATGAGCATCTTAAGACACACTCTTCCTTGGTTGACAAAGAGCAAGAGCTGAACTGAAGCTGGAGAGGAGCCGAATTGCCTGAAGAAGGATGCCCACTTTGTTTTGTTGGATTTTACGGTAACTAATCTTTGTTTAAATCATTTTTTTGTTTTTCAATTACAGTTGATATACAATATTATATTAGCTTCAGGTGTACACCCCAGTGACTAGACATATAACTTACTAAGTGATCATCCAGATAAATTTCATTTATTGTAGTTTTAATATTTTTCTGGTGATTTATGTGATCAACTTATCCTATGGTCTGAACTAATTTTCCCAGTATATTTTTATCAGAATATATGACTTTTTCTAATTTAGATTTATTTCACATATTTTCCATATATGAGACATATTACTCTGTGTTTCCAGACATGTTAGATATTATTAAAAATTTTTTGAGCATCTAAAGAAAAATAAAACCAAAATATTATAATTTTTTTAATGTTTCTCTCATGAATAAACCAAGATTATTGAATTACCCTGATGCATGTCTCTGGTGTTAATTGGGTTCTTCAATGAAATGACAAATGGATTTCATTTTTCTTGTCTGGCCTTCATTGCCCTATTGCTCTTTTGACAATATTTGCCTGTGACAAGTACTTATTTTTCATTAACACATTCAATCATGGGAAATGTTTTAATAATGGTGAATGTGAAGTTAATAAACCACAGGTATGGCAGTTGGACAGGTTTGCTCTCCATCTCAAATACAAAGAAAGCAAGTCCATCAGTACTTTTAAATTTGCATGTGAATGATCAGTCTATATGAGACTGTGAATGAAAATTACTTATAAGAGTTGTACATTGACAAACTGTATTCAAGTTCTCTGTTTATAGAGAACTTGTTACACAAGATGTTAGTTACTATGACAATCAGCATCAGCAAGAATTCCTTAGGGAACTCTGGGAGTGTGTCAGCAGCTATCAATATTGAAATAGGTGATGTTATTTAATATGCTTTGCAATTTGAACGTATAAGTGGTTTTACAAGAGATTTCTATGTGACTATAATTTATCCGGCAATACAATTGTTGCTTTATATGTTTCCAAAACAAGAATAATGTGTGAAATAATTTTATATTTATTGGCCTACAACTATGTTTATATTTATGGGTCTTTCTTCCTTTCTTTGCTTTCTTTCTCCCTCCTTTCCTCTCTTTTTCTTTCTCTGCCCTTTCCTTCCCTTCCCTCTAGTACCAAGCTTGTTTCCTACAAAGTCTGCATATGAAAGACAAAATAATGGCAACTTTAATAACTTTTAAAAAACTATTTTTATGGCCAGGCCGGTGTGGCTCACTGGTTGAGCATCATTCTATGAGCTAGGAGGTCACAGTTTGATTTCTGGGTTTCAAGATTGATTCCCAGTGTGGGGCATGCAGGAGGCAGCCAATAAATGATTCTCTCTCACTATTGTTGTTTCTATCTTTCTTTCCTCTTTGAAATCAATAAAAAATATATATATTGTTGTTAATCCTCACCCAAGGATATTTTTCCATGGATTTTTAGGGAGAGTGGAAGAGAGAGGGAAAGACAGAGAGAAACATCAATGTGAGAGAAACACATTGATTGGTTGCCTCAACCAGACCCTGGGCCCAAAGAGACTGAAACCAAGTACCTTTGACCAGAATCGAACCCAGGACCCTTTGGTCCGCAGACCGATGCTCTATCTACTGAGCCAAACCAGCTAGGGCAATAAAAATAATATATTTTTTTATTTTTTAAAATCTTTATTCTTCAGATTATTATAGATGTTCTTTTTTTTAACCCCATAGCTCCCCTCCACCTTGTTCCACCCCCCCCATGCCCTTACCCCCGCCATTGTCTTCATCCATAGGTGTAAGATTTTTGTCCAGTCTCTTCCCATACCCCTCACGCCCCCTTCCCCCCAAGAATTGTCAGTCCATTCCCTTTCTATGCCCCTATTTCTATTATATTCACCAATTTATTTTGTTCATCAGATTTTTTTATTGAATTAATTGTTAGATTCACTTTTTGATAGATATGTATTTGTTGTCACTTTGTTGTTCATAAATTTTATCTTTACCTTTTTCTTCTTCTTCCTCTTCTTAAAGAATGCCCTTCAGCATTTCATATAATACTGATTTGGTGGTAGCTTTTTCTTGTCTGTGAACCTTTATCTGACCATCAATTTTACATTATAGCTTTGCTGGGTAGAGTAATCTTGGTTGTAGGTTCTTGCTATTCATCACTTTCAATATTTCTTGCCACTCCCTTCTGGCCTGCATGGTTTCTGTTGAGAAATCAGCTGACAGTCGTATGGGTACTCCCTTGTAGGTAACTAACTGTTTTTCTCTTGCTGCTTTTAAGATTCTCTCTTTGTCTTTTGCCCTTGGCATTTTAATTATGATGTGTTTTGGTGTGGTCCTCTTTAGATTCCTTTTGTTTGGGGTTCTCTGCGCTTCCTGGACTTGTAAATCCACTTCTTTCACCAGGTGGGGGAAGTTTTCTGTCATTATTTTTCAAATAGGCTTTTAATATCTTGCTCTCTCTCTCTCTTCTTCTGGCACCCCTATAATTCAGAAGTTGGTATGTTTGAAGTTGTCCCAGAGGCTCCTTACACTATCTTCATATTTTTGGATTCTTTTTTCTTTTCAGGATGAGTGTATTTTGCTTCCTTTTATTTCAAATCTTTGACTTGATTCTTGGGATCCTCTACTCTGATATTGAATCTCTGTATATTATTCTTTATTTCAGTCAGTGTATGCTTAATTTCTGACTTATCCTTTTCCATTTTTTTGATATTCTCATTAATATCCTTGAAGGTATCACTTAGTTCCTCAGAGGTTCATAGAAAATTCTTGAGTGGCCTCATAACTGTGGTTTTTAACTCTATATCCAGTAGTTTGCTTTTCTCCTTTTCTTTCATTTGTGGCCTATTTCTTTGTGTCCACATTTTGGCTGCTTCCCTGTGTTGATAGAGTGGCTTTGTGTGGTAGGTGTCCTCTTGGGCCCAGTGGCTCAGCCTCCCCAATAACCTGGGGTGGACACTCTTGGTGTATGCCTTTGAGGGCTTGGTGCACAGTCTTGTTGTAGTTAAGCCTTGATTGTGTGGGTATCACTGTGAGGAAATACCTCCAGGCCAATTGATTTCGAGGACCTACTGTGTCTATAGGTGGAAGAACTGCTGTTCAGGAGACACCCTTATGGGGCAGAACTTGCTTCAGTGGGGCTTTGGTGCTCACTAAGTCTGCCTCTTAAGTGTGTCCCTTATGGATGTGAGGAGTTGAAATCTGGTATCTGGCCACTGGGTACACTGGCTCCTGTATCTCCAAGGAGGTGCAAAGTCAGCTGCTGTGTGAGTCCACCCAGGAGGTGCTACAGCAAGATCTACAGATTTCTCCTCATTGTTTGGGGTTTGGAACTTTTGGAGTTCTCTGTCCCTAGGTTAGGCTGCAGGCAGACAGGCAATTCATTTGCGCTGCTGCCCATAGGTTGGGTGGTGTTGTAAATTGGGTGGGGCGGGGTCTCAGAGAATCACCAAGGCGGAGCAAACAGCAATGACTATCCTCAGCCGTCTCTGCATTTTGGTGTCTCTGCGTTTTGGTGTCTCCACACCCTTGAGTCCCCCAAAACTACTTTTAGATTGGCTGCCTTCTACACACCCCACACTGGGGATCAACCTGGGCATGTGTCCTGACTGAGAATCTAATGGAGACCTCCTGGTTCATAGGTTGATGCTCAACCACTGAGCCACATCAGTCAGGCAACAATTACTTCTTATTGCATCTCACAGAAACTCCTCTGTGATCATCACAGTCATATGTCCCAATTGCTACCTGCTGGTGACTTGTGTTTATTTATTCACTCACCAATTTATCTTTATCAAGAACCTATTGTGTATAAATTACTTCACCAGAGACAAGGGACTACACTTATGAATAGAACAAATTCCCTTAGTGAACTTATTATCTAGAATAATTGACTGAAAGTGACTTTGGCTGACTTCTCATTCTGAATTATGAGGAATGACCATATATTCTTGACTTGAAGTCCTCCTTTAAGAAAATTATGCAACACATAAATATATAATTTTTAATAAAAAATAAAAATAGGAAAGTAAAAAGTAAAAGTCTTTTCACACATACAAATACACATGTACACATACCCATTGTTTCAAAAATTTGATGTATATCCCTTCACTATTTTTTCTTTGACTTTAGAGAAAATATATTTAGGTATATTTAAAAATATATATTTTTAGATAACTGATTTATTTTATTATGCAATAATTCTACTGAAATTATCCTTTGGATTTAAGCTTATCTTTGTTTTAAATTCTATAACTTAGATTTCTGAATACCTCCGAAGATAATCAAAGAGATACTGCCACCAAATTACAAAAAGCTAACATAAGTTCCAAGTCATATGTCAGCATTATCCTAATATAAAGTACACATAAGCCAAATTCTAAATCCTACCTGTTAAATTATGAATTTGTGGTATTAGTTAATTAGAGAACTTTCATTGATTTTAAACTCAAATGAATTATCTATTAAGATGTCTTAAAATAGGAAGCATTTTTATTTTTGTATGAAAGTCTTGAGAAGTGATAAATATTTTTGATGTCTTCGGAGAAAAGTAGCCTGATAATGATAATATTTTATTTTGCTTGGGGTGTGGAATTCAAAGTGCCATACCAAGTAATGCAGGTATTTAAAAAATAGAGAGAAAATATATGAAACATTGCAATCTGCAAGGACTAGCTGTAAGCTGTTACCTCTGCATTATGGTTGAAATATTTGCTCCACAATAGCACATTCAATACTGAAAACTAAGTCAAATCTCAAGTCTTTTTCCTTTACTGGAACACATTAGCAATAAAAAATATTCATGTCACAGTTTGCTGTGCATTTCTTAGGTTTGATTCATAAACCTTAAATACTTCACTATTGTTTTTGCTAAATATTATTGATTTACTGTTGAATTATGTCATTATACTAGAAAGAATTAAAGAGAAATAAAGTGAACTGATACTGGATGGTGGATATACTATATAATAAAGAGGTAATATGCAAATTGGACCATTGCACCCTCGTACAAGATGGCCATCCCCATGTGGTCAAAGATGGCCACCACAAGATGGCTGGCAGGGGAGGGCAGTTGTGGGCGATCAGGCCAGCAGGGGAGGGCAGTTAGGGGCAACGAGGATGGCAGGGGAGGGCAGTTGAGGAAAACCAGGGCTATAGGGGAGGGCAGTTGGGAGTGATCGGGCCAGCAGGAGAGGCAGTTGGGGGCAATCAGACTGGCAGGGGAGTGGTTAGGGGGTGATCAGGCTGGCAGGCAGGCAAGCGAGTGGTTTGGAGCCATCAGTCCCAGATTGGAGAGGGTGCAAGCTGGGGGACACGCCCCCCCAGTGTATGAATTTTGTGCACTGGGCGTCTAGTTTTAGTATAATAGAAATGCTGAATTTTTCAAAACTATACACACACACACACACATATATACATACACACACATACATACTAGAGTACTAGGGGCCTGGTGCACAAAAATTTGTGCATTCAGGGGTTCCCTCAGCCCAGTCTGTGCCCTCTCGCAGTCTGGGATCCCTTGGGGGATGTCCACCTGCTAGTATGCCTGGCCAGCCTGGGTGAGGGTCTGATGGCTGTTTGCAGGCTGGCCAAGCCCCCCAGTGGGGACCCTCACCCCATGGGGGTGTGGCCAGCCTGGGTGAGGGGCTAAGAGCCATTTTCAGGCTGCCCACAGTTCCTTCAGGGTTCGGGTCCCTACTGGGGTACCTGGGAAGCTTGGGTGAGAGGTTGAAGGCCGTTTTCAGGCTACCCACAGCTCCCATTGACCCAACGTCCCAGTGAAGCTAGCTGGAATCAGGTTTCTGGGGTTTATCTCTATAATTGAAACTTTGTTGCCTTGAGCCCAGGCCTAGGCAGGTAATGAAGTCTGCTGTTTGCTTCAGCTCTGTGGCTTCTATAATGGAAACACTGTTGCCTTGAGCAGAGACCCAGCCAGCTAGGCAGGCAGTTGCACCAGAAGCCTCCTGTATTCTCTAGCTCCGTGGCTGCAGGCCTCCATCTTGGCTGGGTCAATTTGCATATAGCCACTCTGATTGGCTGGTGGACATGGCTTGGCTGGTGGGCATGGCTTAGGTGTCTCAGAGTGATGGTTAATTTTATTAGATTAGATTAGATATTTAGTTAGTGCTAGTGATGTCCATTCCATCCTAATCCTAACTTGTGTAACTTGTCTAACTGTATATAAAAACTGAAAAGGAAAATAAATATAATAGGGACACTGTTGTACACATTGGAGTGTCTAATTTTGAATGACACATTACAATTTTAAGTTTATATTAAGTTCTCAGATTAGAATTTTATCTAAAAATTTATTATTAAACAAAATGGTTGAAGGGGCAGAGGTTAAGGGGACATCTGTAATACTCTCAACAATAAAAATAAATGAAAAATAATTATTTGATATAAGATATCCATTAGTGTTAATAATTTTCTAAAGTATTAAATTGTCAATTTATATGTTATTGTCATGTATTGGATAGATATTTATAAGTGAATAATCATCTTGTTATCTCATAATCATATTATTTTACAGCTTCTATAACTGAACTTGAGAGTCTGTTGACATGGCTTTTATTAATTCTACAGTCCAGTTGGGAGGGTGATGTGTCAGTCCTTGGTGAAAAGTATGCTCTTTTAGGGAGCATTAGTTTAAGGGGCAGAAGGATTGCTTTGTTTTAGGGTTGTAAACACAGATCAGGAAAAAATATCTCATGATGAAAAACAGTCTCCAGAAAGAGGAATATAAGAATTGGGAGAAAATTACCTGATATAATTTTGAATTGGAAACTCATAAATCAAGAACAGAGGTGGATAAAATCAAGAAAATGTTTCAAGGTCTCCAAGCACAGGAAACTAATCACTAAAACAGAATAGGTCCTTCTCTAAAGCACAGAACATCATTTTCACTAGGAATCACTACCATCTTGTTCTTGTGCCATGAACTAAAAAAAAAAAAAAAAAAAAAAGTTTTGAAATAGTCAACATTTATTAAAGGGCTTTAAAAATATATTCCTAAACTTAAACTTCATCACCCTTTATGTAACACTTCTTATCTCTTTTATTATCTACTCCACGTAAATTTTCTGGAAATTACTTGGGAAATTAATTAAGATATTGAGTATAACAATAATTTTTTAGAGCAAGCATTAAAATGCCGTAGATGAGCGCAGTAATATATTTTTATAGGAGATATTACTTAGCTTTCCCTTATTGCTTCTTGTTATTTTTTCATGTACAAGGAAAATGTTTAGAAAGCACAATACAGGTTCCATTGTTCCTCACAGACCTAACTCCCACCTCTAAGCTGAGGAGGGAGGGGCGTGAGCAAAATGAAAAGGAAGTTGTCACTAAAAATGTAGTCATGTATTTGTACATTACATTTTATAGACCTTGAGGAATTTGATTTTATATAGTACAGAGGTCAGCATGTGATTTATTTTATTTATTTATTCATTTTAGAGAGAGAGGAAGGGAGGGAGGAGGATCGAGAGAGAGAGAAAGAGAGAGCAGGTGAGAGAGACATCGATCTAGATTTCGTTAGTCATTCATTGGTTGCTTATTGTGTGGAATCACACTTGCAACCTTGGCGTGAGTGAGGATATTTCAACTGAGCTACCTGGTACCAGGCCAGGGCTCCCTTGTGTTCTTATACAACTGATTGCAAGCTTTACCTGCAAGTTGAAGAAATATCAACACTGACTTTATAGGGTGAGCATGAAATATGTTAATGAATGTAAAGTTTATAGACGTATGTAGAGAAGGTACATTAAAAGTGCATCGTACATACTAGTCCCTATCATTTTAGTATCTTAATAATCTGGAAACCTAACTCTTTCATCATGTAAAAACCTTGATTTCCCATGGTCTACCAGGTGAATCCAAAATCTTTGGAATGTCCTTTAAGGCCCCTTCTAGTTTGGTCCAAACTCCCCTTTTGATCTTCCCCTTGTGTCCCCACAGTATGTGGGTGTGCATACATCATACACTTTCTGATAGAGCTTCACAGTGCTACTCCTCAGTTCTTCCTGGGCTCTTTTCAAGCAGCCATGATTGTTCACATACAAGTTTGCTTTGCACAGAGAGTCTTCAAGTTTTTTCAACCTACTTCCCACTATGCATGTACTAAGCTTTAGCTAATTCTCATCTCCTATTGTAAACCTTTCCTCCGTCATAGTTTCTTAGTTACTTAGTTTCTCCTTTGTGTTCTTATATAAGTTTAATACACACATAAACACACACACAAAGGCAGTGTTTTTTAAAATACATTTCATTTTCAAAATTGAGCTATCAGCTGCTGTTAAAGTTTGTATACATTTTTGGATGACACCCTGTATGTGTACACATTTCTATTTCAGTGCACTAACCAGTACTGTGATTATCTGTTGATGTGCATTGTCTCTGCCACAGATTTGTACATTCCGCAGTAGCTCCAGAGCTTGAGAGCTCCCATGTCATGCATTTACCACAGTTTCTAGGACATGATAAGCCTTCAATAATGTTTTCAGGAAAAAGTGCATGGATGGGAAGAAAACAATTGGAGGGATTCACATAGCTTAACAAAGCTTTAATAACATGGTTATGATCTGGATGTGTCCCCGCCGAGTGCATACAATGAAGCCTATGTCCCATTTATGATGCGGAGGTGGGGACTTGAGAAGGTAATTAGGTTTATATTAGGTCATGAGGGTGAGACTCTCATGATGGGATTAGTGCCCTTTATAAGAAGAGGAGGACAGAGGGAGCTCCACCCACACTCGCCAAGGAAAGGCCATGTGAGCATATAGAGAGATGGCAACTGACTTTAAGTGGGATCTCACCAGGAACTGAATCAGCTGGGAACCTTGTTCTTGGACTTCCCAGCTTCCATAACTGTGAGAAATAAATGTCTTGTTTAAGACACCCAGCCCATAGCATTTTATTACAGCAGCTTGCTTAGACTAATACAAACATATTCTTTGGTGTTTTAATATTACATAGACACTAGAGGCCTGGTGCACAAAATTTGTGCACTTGGGGGGGATCTCTCAGTCTGGCCTGCTCCCTTTTGTGGACCAGGAGCCCTTGGAGCATGTCTGGGGGGAGCGGGCCTAAGCCGTCAGTCAGACATCCTTAGCACTGCTGTGGAGGTGGGAGAGGCTCCCGCCACCATTGCTGGGCTCACCAGCCATGAGTCCAGCTTCTGGCTGAGTAGTGCTCTCCCTGTGGGAGCACACTGATCACCAGGGGGCAGCTTCTGCATTGAGCGTCTGCCCCCTGGTGGTCAGTGCGTGCCATAGTAACCAGTCATTCTGCCATTCAGTCGATTTGCATATTAGCCTTTTATTATATAGGATATATTACATTTTTGAGGGAAGTTGGTCTGTTATTGGGTTGGCATCTTGAACAGAGCATATCATTGTTTTAAAAGTAGAAGAATTGCCAGCTATTGTGGCTCAGTGGTTGAGCATTGACCTATGAATCAGGAGGTCACAGTTCAATTCCCAATTAGGGCATGTGCCTAGGTTGCAGCTTGATACCCAGTGGAGTGCATGCAGGAGGCAGCAAATCAATTATTATCTCTCATCATTGGATCTCTCTCTCTCTCTCTCTCTCTCTCTCTCTCTCTCTCTCTCTCTCCCCCTCTCTCCCTCTCTCCCTCTCCCCCTCTCTCCCTCGCTCCCTCTCTCCCTCTCTCCTTCTCTCCCTCATCCTTTCTGAAATCAATAAAAATATATTTTAAAAATAAATGAATAAAAATAAAATTAAAAGACTTTCACTTTGTAAAAATAGACAAAATAAAAGAATTATTTTGGTGATCAAATGGTCAAGACAGCTGGAGGAGGATTTGAGAAATCCAGTTTAAAATATAGTGGGTAGTTAATAAATATTTGTAATTGACTCACTGTGAATGGAGGCATCAGTTAATAAATGAAAACCTAGGAGGCTGTTCTCCATTGGACTTAAAGTTGCTCTGTCCTACTTTGTTAAAGGTATTTTTCCACTGAGTTCCCTTACTCATTGTCTATTGAAGAATGTGGGGTTAATACCAGCAGGTGTGACCTCATACCTTTGCACATCTCTGTGGTAATCCAAGACATGCAGTTCTGTTAATCCCGTGTTCCAAATCTAGAGCAAGATTTGAAATGATAAACAGGAAGGTTAAACCTGAACATTTACAAAGGCTATTAGTTTCAAATAAAATTAATTGTCAGTCTTTAAATGAGCAAGAGAGGAACATCTAAATTTTTCAAGGCATTTGCATCAATGTACACATATTTGACCACAGATTTTGACCCAAGTATTTAATAATATCCTTGCATTTTAAACAACTAACTTCTCATATATTCATATATCCATGCATTATTCAGGTCATAAATTTTAATTAAAATAATACAACATCTTCCAATGATTAATAATTGAGTGTTTCACAAAGTAAATTTTACTTTGTTAAAAGTAATCAGAATTTCAGTACTATATTTTTAATCTACTTCTACATAAAGTTAGCTGCATACAGTTATCTTCATGAATAAATAAAAATATATATTGTCAGGATTTGAGACTTGCCTATTTTTATTAGGAATTGACAAGGACATTGGCCTTTATTATGACCCCACAAGCAGTTTATTGAAATCTCTGTTGTAGTTCAACTAAGGCCATATTGGACCTATTACCTTGCTTCCATGTTTGGAAAAATAGAGTAACATAGCAGTTTCCTCAAAACAGATCCTCGTATGCCTCTCCCAGTCTCCACACATAATCAGTGCCATTACTTCATAGACACCACTTCATAAATCAACACTGTATTTATGTCCCTCGCCTAGTTTCCCTTTCATAAAAACCATCCTAATCCACAACATTCCCCCCAGTTCCTGCTCTAAGATGGGATATCGATGCATTTGTAGGGAAAATACAACAATCATTTCACATTTATTGCAGGAGTGACAACTAAGGAATGAAATGCTTCTACCATTGCATCCAAATAATCCCCGATGAAAATCATTTTTATGCTTAATAAGTAGCTCTATTCACTATATCTTGTTCAGTTTGTTTCATATTTTTCCCGGTGTGGCGGTCTTGTAATAACTTTGGCTCTAAAGTACGCTGTTGTTTGATTTTAATAAGACATCAGCCTGCAGTAAAACTGAACAGATGAGATGTAAAGTGCTGATATATCGTACAGATTCCCATAAACTTCCATTCCTATTTCGTAGGAACGTGTAGGAATGAAATCCAGTGCAATTGTACATAAGAATAATCTAAGTTTTTTATGCCCTGACACTGCCACCTCCTCTCATTCCACAGCAAGCATTTTCTTTGGTGAGAAAGCCTCCAGAAAAAAAGAAACAGTCTCTCACGGATTGATTTCTATGGATAATTCTTTGAAAATATCGTATTTACCATCACAGATTCAGCAGATTCTACTGGCTGAGAGTCAAAGAATAACCATTAGGTTTCTGTGCATCATCGACATTAATGCACCTTTTTGTTCAATGGGCTGCTTTAGCATATGGAGTATAAAGTTCCACCCTGTGATTATGTCTTGAGCTGGCTGAGTTATAGGCATTTCAAGTACTTTTCTGAGAATAGATTTTAAATGACCCAGTTCATAGCACTTCAAATGCTCTCCTGACACCCTGAGGGTTACTCACCCATAGATTTTTAATGTAGACATAATACAACACAATCTAGCACCATATAGTTGTGCAAACATTGTGTTCTTTAAAAAACATATTTGTGTAGTTTAAAGGAAAACAAACTACTTATAAATATTAAAATTTATTAAAGCAAATATGGAATTGTTAACCATAACATCCTGAGCTGCTACAACAGGGATCATTACTGTGTCACACTGGGAACATCACAGTCATAAACAAACAAAAAAACAAAAGTCTTAGGTTAAATTTTATCTGGCATCTTTTCTAGTTGCCTAGAGGCGGGTTGGCAAGAACCTCCTACCACCATCACAGCAGGACAAAGTGACAGAAAATTCAAGAACATAGAAAGAGAGAGAAAATACGGTCTTATCAATAGAAGTAACTGTACCAGATGTTTTTAATCCTCCAGGGATGTTACATATATTCATGAGATGTGTTCATAGGTAGTGCTCATAACTGAAACTCCTATAATTCACTGATTGCCATTATCCACCATAACAAGGTGGCATGTATCATAGCAACCTTCCGGAATTTGCAAAAGTGTAGAAGCAGCATCATGACCTGAAGCAACTCCTTGAAAGCATCAGAGAATGATCAGGCAGACAGAACCAGAGGGGCCTAGATTCTGGAGACAAGAGAGCAAGCCTTGTGAGCTCCACATTCATTTCTGTCTTTCCTCTCTGGCTTTTGCCAGGTCAGTGGGTGAGGAGGCAGAGCCCAACGCCAAGGTCTGGAGCTCATGGAGGTGACATAGCACTAGGGAGACAGAGGTGGGTGTTGGGCTTTCCAAGAATTGAGTGTGAGGGGGGAAGAATAACCGCAGAGGCAGGAGTGAGAGCCTGCATGGAGTTCACCCCCAAGGCTTCGACCATATCCTAAATCTTGTGGTTGGTGTGCAGCAAGAGACCTCCAGACACCAAGTAGCAGTCTATGGTTTGAGATCTAAAAGAATTGGGTCAATATTTCAACAGTCTTATCGTTCTAGGGAAAGTGAAGCAGTTGTGTACAGATTAACCAATTGAATGACTCCAAAAGACAGGGAGTTTCCTTTAAGATCCCAGAAAGCATATGGCTTAAGAGCAAGGTCCATATCTGAGAGGTAAGAGCTCACCAAAGAAAGTATCAGATTCACAAAGCCCCAAACCTTTCCACTGCATCTGGATGGTCCACCAAGACATGACATCTGCAGAAAGGTTAGTCCGCTTTTAGGAAGATCACCAGCCAGACCTGTACAGTTTTTATAATTGCAAATTACTAGGCTTGTCTATGAAATGCAAGGAAACAAGACAAAAACACAGATGGTAAAAGTATATCCATAGTTGATCTATATATTAGCACTAGAGGCTCAGTGCACAAATTCGTGCATGGGCAGGGAGAGGGACCACAGGAGGTTGGCCAGCAGTCCCTGATCTAGTTGTGTAGATGTGCTGAGGTAGTGGCAAGCAAAGACCACAGACAGAGTGTCCCAAAATGGCCTGATTACCAGCTATGCTCTGAGATAAAAATATAGTTCTACTTTGCTGCCTGTACTCAGGCAGCCTCACTCCCCCTGGGGTGGAGTTACTGACAGACAGATCGTCTCTCCTACCTCAGCCTCACCTTTTCTTGAGGCTCCAGTCAATGGTGGCTGCCTTCGGCCAATGGTGGCACACTGTTGTAGGAGTGCTAGCCAATCAGCATTTGGGAGCCTGGAAAGGCACAGACCAAAGCTAGAAGTGGCTAAAGGGCAGAAGGGTGAGCGACCCGCACATGCAGTGGCAGAGGTAAGATGGCAGTGGTGCTTACTTTATATTTTTGCAGTTAGGCTGCTGCCTTGTCCCTCTGCCCCCTCCAAGCTGCTACTCTGTCTCGATCAGTGTCAAGATTGCTCTTCTCTTACAAGCTTCCTGGACCCAGATTTTCAGGTGCCCAGAGCCTTAGCCAAGCAGAGGTACTGGCCAGGGGAGGGACCATGGGAGGTTGGCTGTGGGGGTGCACTGATCACCAGGGGGCAGCTCTTGTGTTGAGTGTCTGCCCCCTGGTGGTCAGTGTGCATCATAGCAACTGGTCAGTGCAGTTGTAATGGTTGCTTAGGCTTTTATATATATAGATGAGCATGATTATTATGTTTTAAAAAAAACAACAACAGAAAAAGGAAGATATGGAGACTTGAGACCTTGACTCTATAAGAAAGACAACTTAAAATTTTAGAATTAAAGATATACAATAACTGAAAATAAGACTTAAAGAGGTAAACTTAATATGTTAAATATGGCAGAAGGAAAAATTAGGAAACTAAAAAGAGGATTAGAATACTTTAAACAAATATAGAAATAGGATGGGAAATTCAGAAAAGAGTGTAAAAGACATAGGGGATGTACTGAAAAAAGCTAAAATAGGCATAATTTGAGCCCTGGCGCAAGAGGAAACTAAAGCAGAAGCAATATGTGAAATAATATGAAGCAATATGTGAATTTTCCAGCATTGAAAAAGACATCAGCCTACAATTCAAGAAGCTTTATGGACCCCAATCAGAAAAATACAGAGAAAATCACACCTAAGTGGCTCATATAAAACTGCTGAACAAAGATAAAGTTAAAAACCTTCAAAGCAGCCAGAGTAAAACATACATTTTCTTCAAAAGAGAAAACTTAAGAGTAACAGCCTATTTTTCAGTAAAAACAATAACAGAAAGAAGAAAAAGTAATTACATTTTGTGTGTTTTTTTCAGATTTATTTAATTATAATTGATTTATAACATATGTAAGAATGTTAAGATAAACACCATGATTATTTGATATCTAATCTAATAAAAGAGTAATATGCAAATTAACCATCACTCCAAGACAACTAAGCCACGCCCACCAGCCAGGCCACACCTCCAGCCAGTCAGAATGGCTATATGCAAATTAACCCAACCACAGCGGGAATAAGCAGGAGGCTTGCTCCAGCAATGCAGGAAGCTAACATTCCTGTCTGCCTAGTCCAGCTCAAGGCAACAAAGTTTCAATTATAGAAGATAAATAAACCCCAGAGACCTGCTTCCTGCCTTGGGCTCAAGGAATACTGAGAGCCTGGGTTGTCAGGAGCAACCCAACCTGGGCTCTGGTTAAAGCAACAAAGTTTCAACTTTAAGAGTTAAATAAATTCCAGACAGCCTTGCTGCAAGCAGCCATCAGCCCCTCACCCAGGCTGGCCAGGCATGCCAGTAGTTGGACTTCCCCCAAGGGGTCCCAGACTGCGAGAGGGCACAGGCTGGGCTGAGGGACTCCCTCCCCCCCCCCCCGAGTGCACAAATTTTTGTGCACCAGGCCTCTAGTGTATATGTATTTTAAAATGTTGACCACAATATGGTTAGTTAACACAAGCATCCCCTCACAGTTACTGTGTGTGTTTGTGTGTGTGTGTGTATACTTTTCAAATTTACTCTCTTAGCAGCTTCCAAGCAGATAGTATCTATAATAATAAAGGCATAATATGCTAATTAGATCAGACAGCTGAACTATCTTCTGGATGTCCTTCAGGACTAAGCCATGGCATCAGGGGCCAAGGCAGAGGTGGTTAGGGGCAATCAGGCAGGTAGGTGAGCTGTTAGGGGTGATGAGGCAGGCAGCAGAGTGGTTAGGGGCAATCTGGCAGGCAGGCAGGTGAGTGGTTAGGAGCCAGTGGTCCCAGATTGTGAGAGGGATGTCTGACTGCTAGCTTGGGATGGTGCCTAAACTAGCAGTTTGACATCCCCTGAGGGACCTCAGATTGCGAGAGGGAGCAGGCCAGGCTGAGAGCCTCCCACCCCCCATTGCACAAATTTCATGCACCAGGCCTCTGGTCTATAATAATAAAAACATAGTATTCTAATTAGACCAGATGTCATTCTGGACATCATTCCCAACATCCTTCCAGCTGAAGCCAGGCTGGAGGGAAGCCCAGGTTCTGGGTGCCAGAGGGAAGCCAGTGCTAGCAGCCGGGGTAAGGAAGGCCTACTCTTGCATGAATTTCATGCATCAGGCCTCTAGTTTTCCTATAATCACCATGCTGTACATTACATGCCCAGGACTTATATTATACCTAATAGTTTGTACCCTTTAATCACCTTCACCCTGCCCCTGCCCACCTTGCCCCTAGCAAACATCAATCTACTCTGTTCAGTATTTTTTATATTCCACATGCAAGTGAGATCATACAGTATTTGTTTTTCTCTGTCTGATTTACTTCACATAGCATAATGTCACCAAGTTCCGTCTGTGTCCTCGCAAATGGCAGGCTTTCCTTCTTTTTAATGGCTGAATAATATCTATCTATCTATCTATCTATCTATCTATCTATCTATCTATATCTCATATCTCTATATCTCTATAGAGGATCAGGCCTAAGCTGGCAGTCAGACATCACTCTGACAGCCCAGGAGCCCTCAGGGGATGTCCACTTGCCAGCAGGGAGCAGGCCTAAGCTGCAGTTGGACATCCTTAGCACTGCTGAGGAGGCGAGAGAGGCTCCCACCACCACTGCTGTACTGGCAGGTGTCAGCCTGGCTTGTGGCTGAGCAGAGCTCCTCCTGTGCCAGCCCACTGACCACCAGGGGGTATCTCCTGCATTGAGCATCTTCCCCCTGGTGGTCAGTGTGTGTCATAGTGACCAGTCATTTCCAGTTGTTCTGCTGTTAGGGTCAATTTGCCTATTACTTTTTTATTATATAGGATAGAGGCCTGGTGCATGGGTGGGGGCCAGCTAGTTTGGCCTCAAAGGTGTCCTGCTGGGGTGCCTGGCCAGCCTGGGTGAGGGGCTGATAGCTGTTTGCAGGCTGGTCAAATCTCCCATGGGGGACCCTCACCCCATGGGAGTGTGGCTAGCCTAGGTGAGGGGCTGAGGCTGTTTTCAGGCTGGCCATGGCCACAGGCTGGAAGCAGGTATCTGGGATTTATTTAACTTCTATAATTGAAACTTTGTTGCCTTGGTTTCACTCAAAGCCACTGGCTGGAAGCAGATATCTTGGGTTTATTTACCTTCTGTAATTGAAACTTTGTTACCTTGAGCGGAGCTCAGGGTCCACAGGGCAGGTGGGAATCTTGGCTTCCTCCATCACTGGGGCAACGCAAGCCTCCTGCCTCACTACAGAGGTATGCCATATATTGTGGCCAATATTTTGAGCTAAAAAATAATCCTACAATTACCCTTCCCTACCTTCTCCTATAAAATGCCCCATGATCATTCCTGTGTGTATCATTGTTTGTTGCAAACTAAATAAACCTACTATTTTTTTCAACCACAACTCTATTCCTCGTGGTCTGTAGTTAGTGGTGTGTACCCCTGGTTAACAGGGGCAATTAGTACAGTTGTAAAGTTGTTGTGAGATAGACAGGGATGAGCTCCAGCATGGTGATTTCAAATTTTTATTAAAATGACTGGAACCTCCCATATAAACATTTAAATATATTCCTCTTTATTGATTTTAATTATTCCATTCTCTATAGAAAGATAAAAGTAAAAAGGTATAGTTTAATTATGAATGTTTTTTTTCCCTAAAAAATCTCTTTAATTTCCCCAAACTCTATTTTTCCTGACACTATCTGAATGTTGACTTAATAGTACGGTCTGATACCCCAGACATTGAATGTCTTTGAATCATGCTCAGGAAAACTCATTGAGCTTCAGGCTAACCAAAGCAGAGCAAGTATATGATTATCTGATATTGAAAATGTGCGTAATTTAGACTGTTAGGATTATACATAAAACTAGGGGCCTGGTGCACAAAATTCGTGAACGGGGGGGTGGGGAGGGGGGCCCCTCAGCCCAGCCTGCCCCCTCTCACAGTCTGGAACCCCTCAGTGGATGTCCTATGATGGCCCCAGTCTACCAGGCGCCTTGTGTGTGTGTGTGTGTGTGTGTGTGTGTCGCCACTGGGGACCTGCCCCCAGCCGCATCTGAGGCTTGGAGCAGTCCTCCTGTGTGTGTCTACCTGCTAGGGGCCTGCCCCCAGGCTTGGAGCAGGCACTCCCTCTATGTTGATCTCTCAGACTCTTGCACTCCCCTGCATGTTGTTCTCTTTTTTGAGCTGTGGCCAGGGCTGGGTGCTGCCTGCCTCCCAAGCTTGCCTACTGCCCATCTTCCTCCAGCCACCAGAAAGCAGGGAAAACCCCGCCTCATGGTCAGGCCAGCCTTTTCCTGCTCCCTGATCCCTGGAAGGGACCTGGGAAGCCGCCAAGCAGGCCGAGATGCCCCCGCTGCCTCTTTCCCACTCACCGGTACCCTGCTGCCTTGCTTTCCCACTCCCCAGTACCCTGCAAAGGGCCTGGGAAGCCGCCAAGCAGGCCGAGACCGCTCCGCTGCCTCTTTCCCGCTCCCCGATGCCCCTCAAAGGGCCTGGGCAGCCGCCAAGCAGGCCACCAACCCTGCCGCCTCTTTCCCACTCACGGGTCCTGGGTCCTGCGCTGTTCTGCCCTGCAGCCGTTCTGTGCACTCAGGAGGTCCCTCAGCCTGGCCTGTGCCCTCTCACAGTCTGGGACCCCTCTGGGGATGTCCACCTGCTGGGGTGCCTGACAAGCCTGGGTGAGGGGCTGATGGCTGTTTGCAGTCTGGCCAAGCCCCCCAGGAATGTCCCTCACCCCACTGGGTTGTGGCCAGCGTGGGTGACGGGCTGATTGGTGCTTTCAGGCTTTAAGGGTGCCCACAGCTCCCATTGACCCAATGTCCCAGCAAGGCTGGCTCGACGCAGGTTTCTGGGGTTTGTTTATCTTCTATAATTGATGCTATTCCTTTAAGCCGGCTAAGGAGGCCTTCTCTCTGCTTCACCTGGCGGTGTCTATAATGACACAATGTTACTTTTACTGGTTAGGCCCGGGCTGCTGTTTCCTTCAGTTCCTGAGGATTCTGTGATTGTTATTATGTTGCAAACATGTGTTTTGCTTGAGGATAAGGAGCGGAGCGGGCGCAGTTTCACTTTCGCTCCTGCCGCAATCTGCCATTTACTCAGGTCCGTGAGTGGCAGCCTCCATGTTGGCTGGGCTAATTTGCATACAGCCGCTCTGATTGGCTGGTGGGCATGGCTTACCCTATCTCGGAGAAACGGTTAATTTTACTATTTCACTTTTATTAGTTTAGATGATAAAAGCTACACTACATTTTAAAAATGAGGTTCACCTATCTTCTGGAAGTACACCTGCATAAAATACAGCTCAGCTACAATTCAAATTACTGTCCAGTTAGCAACGGAGAGATTGCTGCCTTGCCATATTTTCCGGCATATAAGATGAATTTTTAACCCAGGAAAATCTTCTCAAAAGTTGAGACAAAACTGCTGAAATGGTAGAAATGGTAGAGGGAGAAAGTAGAGGAGGTAGTTGGGTCACTTCTCTCACTAGTTTTCTCATTATTTGAGAAGACTTTTGAGATTTTCTTGGGTTAAAAAGTCATCTTATACACCAGAAAATACGGTAGTTTCTTACATTTCTCTTATGGTTATTATACATTGTTTAAATATTCTTACTGAACATTTTAACTTCATTTTACCCTGAACAACCAACAGTGAACTAGAGAGAGTCAATGGTCCAGCTCCATGTAAAACATTCAACATATCAATTGTGACCTATAAACGACACAGATTTAGGAAGTCTGGGAGGCAGAGATGAAGAGTTATATGGATAACACATTCAACTAAAAGAACTAAGTTTTCTTTGTCCTTTGGTCTTCATAACACACAATGAAATGCTTTTAAGTTATATGAGGAATCACACTATCCACTCCACTTCCCCAGTAAACACACTTGAGTGTAAAAGTGTGAGAACGCTACATTTGCAATAGATTCCTTATTTCTATTTTGATCTTATTAGTCCATTTAATATAAGAAAAATGAATCTAGGAATGACAATGCCAATACACATTAGGGTTCTCACCATGCTCTGCAGCACTGAAGCTGCTGCTACCCCTGTTAGGGGATTCCTGGTGGACCTTTCGTGTGGTTTCCATGGTAAAGGGGACAGGGCTCTTTGTGTTGAGGGTTTGTGGTGTGGACTTCCATTTCCCAGATTGCTTTTCTTCTGGGGTGAAACTAGAGATAGGTGCCATTTAAAAAGAGATCCTAAACTCATTATTTTTAATTTTTGAGAGAGAGAAAAAGAGAGAGAAACATCACTTTGTTATTCCACTTACTTATTCTTGCATTCATTGGTTGCTTCTTTTATGTGCCCTGACCAGGGATCAAACCCATAACCTCATGGTATTGGCAAGATGCTCTAACCAACGGGGCTGCCTAGCGAGGGGCCTGAACTCTTATATTATTTAAAGATCAGGTCACAACAGAGGTCCGTTACCACACCTTAGAAATATGGTCTGTATAAAGCAGGTGGCAGATTGTGGATTCCAATGTATTTATAGTATTTGTTAGGGTTCCAATTCTCATTTAGTGCTATTCTGTGTAATACAGACACTTGAGGTATGATTTGAAGCTATGTGATTAATTGATGTTACTCATTTTGGATGTTATAATGTGCAGCTCACTCAGAAAATATCTTTATTACATCTGCATTCACTATCTATAAGTGCACAACAGTTTGGTTAACCCTGAGAAAAAAATCCCTCCCCTTAAGAAATATTTTCTGATTACACATAGAATAAATATTCATTTTAGAAAATTTTGGAAAACTTCTTAGGGAAAAAAACACACACACAACAACAACCAAAATTTAGCTATGATTCAACCATTAGGAATGAACTCTTGTTAGCATTCCATGAGTAGGCTCAACATATACTTTAAAATCTGAATTAGCATCATACAGACAATGTACCCAGTAATGGTACATTACATTTTGTAATCTATTATACTTGACAGCAGAATTTCCCCCATAGTCCTAAGTATTCTTGCATATATTGCAATACCAATTTTACCCACACCAATCAGAAAAGCACGCAGGAGGAATTCTTAATTAGCAATGCCTCCTTGTCTCGTAGAGTTGACAAGGAGCATATCTGAAGGTGACGCACAGAGTCAGTTCTTCCTACCATTGTCCTCAGGTCCTTTTTCATCAGCCACAAAGTAGACTTATCAATCATTAGAAGGCTCATCCTCAGGTCTCCTTTCCTCTTATCTTCTTTTCCGTAGGTAGCAACTCTGCCACACCTTAGTGCTCTTTTAACGCACAGGCGGCTATCCATGTGTGCAGTTCTTCAGAGGAGAGTACCTAAGAGAAAAACACATTATTATCTACTCTAATAAAAGAGTAATATTGAAATTAACCATCTCTCTGAGACGCCTAAGCCACACTCACCAGCCAAGCCACACTCACCAGCCAATCAGAGCGGCTGTATGCAAATGAACTCAGCCAAGATGGAGGCCGGCAGCCATGGAGGCGGGTGGCGGGCAGGGTGGCTGGGGGCTTGGCCAGCCTGCAAACTGCCATCAGCCCCTCACCCAGGCTGGCTAGGCATGCCAGCAGGTGGACATCCCCTGAGGGATCCCAGACTGTGAGAGGGCACAGGCCGGGCTGAGGGACACCGCCCCCCCCCTGCCTCGAGTGCACAAATTATTGTGCACTGGGCTCCTAGTAATGCATAAAAATATATTTGAATAAATATAATTTGGTTTTGATATCTATATCCCGATTTATTGTGAGTACAATGTGAGGCTGCACCTATCGCGTACTGATGGAGGGGTTGGCATATAGAAAGAAGGAATAAATGGCTGGTGTGACTAGGCTGTGTCATGGGCACCACCTTTCCCAGTTCCATTTGACTTCATTACTGGTCTCTATCGTCTATGTTTTGTGAGAAAACTTACAGATCAAAATAGGCTCTACTCCTCTCATCTCAGCAGGTGATGAGATGCCGACAGTCTCTCGTGTGTAATTCCTTTTCAGGAAGAAAGGTCACCCACAGAGCAAGCTGCATGGGAGGAATCCTGTAGCTGAGCAGTGAGCCCCAAGGCTGCCCATGCCCTAACCCCAGGCACCTGGGAAGCGTCCACTGAACGTGCTAACAAGAACCTCGCAGGCCTGATGGTTAAGGGTCTCAATGAGGAGTGTAGCCTGGGTCACCAGGTGCAGCCAGT
>PVJC01003872.1:0-67394 GCA_004026665.1 Murina feae | reverse complement strand
GCTGGGGGCAGGTCCCCAGTGGTGACACACACACACACAAAAGGCGCCTGGCAGACTGGGGCCATCATAGGACATCCACTGAGGGGTCCCAGACTGTGAGAGGGCACAGGCCAGGCTGAGGGACTCCCTCCACCCCGAGTGCACAAATTTTTGTGCACCGGGCCCCTAGTTAATTATATTTGTGAATTAGTGGGGTAAACCCTGATCTGACAGATGCTTTATGAATATAGAGCTAAAAAAGCAAATGGATATTTAGTAATTAGCTTTGGAGTGACATGGTTTCACAAATTGCTATATGATGAGTTGAAATTTTTTAAAGTATGTTTTTATTTATTTTAGAGGGAGGAAGACAGTGAGAGATAGATAGATAGATAGATAGATAGATAGATAGATAGATAGATAGAGAGACATCAATGTGAGAGAGAAACAACAGTTGGTTGCCTCTTGCAGGCATCCTCATCAGGGATTAAACCCACAACGGAGGCACCGTATTTTTCTGTGTATAAAATATACCCCACTTTTCCAGCCCAAAATTTAAAAAATAAATATTTTAAACATAAAACAGAACATATTTTTATTTAATAATTACCACAGGTGATGTTTACATACCAGTACTATGATATTATACAGCATATCACTTTATTCAGCCTCTGTTACATCACTGCTCTCTTCTTCATCACTATTAGTTCCAGACATATCAATTTATTCAACTTCTATTGTATCACTGCTCTCTACTGAGTCAGATTAGATTCTGGTCAAGAACACATGCCCTGGTTGTGTTCTATATATGTGAGATCATCCTCATAAATTGGTGGTATTTTCTGAGCCAACTTTGTTTGTGTTCTCATGGCCAACCCTTCTCCCCTCATGAAATTGAAGCATCATTTTGCCTTTCCTGTAAAATCAACAATGTTCCTTTCACTTGTAAACATTCTTGTCTGACATTGAGTAAGCTTGGTTGACACAGATAAGCCACTCTGGCTCTGCTCCAAAAGTCTTAAACCTATGCTCCAAGTTTGCTCATTTTGCTGGTTTTCCTCTTAAGGCCTTCTTCTTTTTTGGCATCTTAAGGAGTTGTTCTTCCTGTTTTCTCCACTGTCTGATCATACACTCAATGGGAGGAGGTCCAAATTCTCTCTCTGCAGCTAAATTTCCATGCTCTTTTGCACAACTGATTACATTCAGTTTAAATTTTGCAGAGTAAGACAGTTGCTTACTGGTATTTATATCTTTATTTTTTGACATCTTTATGGGCTCAGAACACTCTGGTCTCTGTTGCATCTGCACACTCTCCACCTCCACCTCCAATTACGGCATCAGCTGACATCAGTAGCAATAAGGCTTGTGATTGGAGGAAGCCTGTTTGTCAAGTATGGGCAGCTACGCACCCGCACAGCTCCCTCCTGGCTGACTTCTGTGTATAAGATGCCCCTTGATTTTCAGTCTAATGATTTTAGAAAAAAATAGTGTCTTATACACAGAAAAATATGGTATGTGCCCTGACTGGAAATCAAACCAGTGACTCTTTGGTGCATGGGACAACACTCAACCACCTGAGCCACATCAACCAGGGTATGAGTTGAAATTGAGTGAAATAGCACTGGAGGTACAATTGGACCCTAGTAAGACCCATGACTTTGGCTTACACTGCTTCTTCTTTGTTGTAATACCCTTGCCTCATTCTCTTCCTAAAATGAACATCAACATGAACATCACTTTCTCTACAAAGTTTCTCTTGAGTTTGTCTCCCCCAAGAAAATTGACCACATTCACCTACTTGTGTTTTCCCAGCACACATCCCCCTATCTAATAAAAGAGTAATATGCAAATTAACCATCACTCCAGGACAAAAAATGGTGGTGCCCATAGCAGTGGGGCAGGATGCTGGTAGCGTTATCCTGGTAACAGGAGCCCAGCAGGCAATCAGACTGCAGGCAGCACTCAGCAGGGCCTGCTGGGAGATCACCATGATGACCCCCTGAGCAGATAAGCAGGGGCCTCAGGGGTTGCCCAGGAGGGCCTGCTGGGTGCCGGCTGTGGGGGAGGGGGAGCCAGCAATGGGGACCCCTGCAGGTGGTGGCCGGATGGGGCAGTGGCTGCAGATGAGGGGCTAAGGGGGCGTGAGCCATCGGGAACCCCTCAGCCGCTGCCCTGGCCAGACCTTGGCCGGGCCTTGGCTGGGCCTCAGCCAGGGCAGTGGCTGCAGATGAGGGGACAAGAGGGCACAATCCAGAGCCATCCGGGACCCCCCAGCCGCTGCCCCGGCCAAGGTGGCAGCTCTGGACAAGGGGACTAGGGGGCGCGAGCCATTGGGGACCCCACAGGCGGCGCCCAGCAGGGCCTGCTTGCCCATCCCCGTGGTGTGGAGCAGACAGGCCTGGAAGAGAGCAGAGAACCATGTGCAGTGGGCCCAAGCCATCAGTAGCGCATCTTCTGAGGGCTTCCAAATTGGATAGGATGCAGATCCAACGGAGGGACCTCCCTGCCTGCCCTCCCCCTCTCCTACCTACCCATGCACAAATTTCATGCACCGGGCCCCTAGTGTCTGTTATAAAGTTTAACTACTTTCTTTAATAGCTTCTTTTTGGGCAGCAAATTCTATGAAAACAGTTACCATATTATTTATTTTTGTTTACCTTTGACTTATCTCACTATTATATGCCAGGGCTAAAGAAGATGAATAAAGTAATGGTCCTCCTTGCTAGGAGTTTTCAGTATGATCAGACCCTAACACTAGTAAATGTAGTTACTTGGCACTTGTTTTTAATAGCTTCCCAAAGATTAAAGCTTATTTTTTTGTAGAAAACTGGCCTTAGGTTCTAGGGAAAAAATAAATAAATAAAACAAGTTTTGTTTCCCTCTGTTTCTCATTCTATATCTTTCTTCCCCTCCTCAGATTTCCAGAGTCTTCAGGTTGCCTTTAGGGATTCAAAATCCTGAACTAGGTACCAAAGCAGAAGTATCTAGACTATATATCTTTCTAAGAAAAAAAATGTAATATTAATCCATTTTCTTTCTCATCTTCTTCTCATTGTAACCTCTCCTCAGTGAAAACTTCCTTTTGTAAGTGTTCCTGCCTGATATTGTAATCTGAACAAAGGTGTATTACATAGAGGTATACATTATTGATGCCTTATGGGGTATCAATAAGAAGACATTCTATAAAAGAGAAGGTGTGGCCTTATAAAGAAATATTGTCCCCTCTGACATTGAAATACTAACCAAAATCCTGTCAATTTCACACTCCTCTTTTTGGTTTCAGGTAGGGTAATGAATCTGTTGGATGAGATTCATCCTCCTTAGATCTAATTTTCATAAGGGGGAAGAAAATATTACTGAGATTTGGTTAGACATAGTGAATAGAGATGACTAATTTAAAAATTAGTGTATATTTGGCAGTAATGTTTATATTCTTTCTCACATCCTTTATAATTTTTAATGTACCCTAATGACCCTTGTTCATTTTTTATGAATAAGTATTTAATAGATAATGTATAAGTTCCATTAGTTCATATGAATTGCAAAGTGTCTTCTGGATTTAATTGAGAATTTTAAGAACCAATGTACCTCCTAGTCCTACTTCTTTAGTTTGGTTAATTCATGAAGTAGATTATTCACAAGGCATGTAGAAAATGGGGGAAAAAAGGCTGATTTATCAGGGGGTTGTGGATAGACAAGTAAAAATGTTTTTTTAAAAAGCCATATATCACTCATATTTGAATTCTGATCTGAGGTTCCAATGCAGGCATATATATGCCTACAGAGTCATGAAGGCTTGGTTGAATGTAGTTACATTTCACCAAACAGTGTCATAATGTTTCAGCTTTCCTAAAAACTTGTCCTTCAAAAGTAGATTTCCCCCCATAATCCAATGCCCCAGTTATGTTACTCCATTCCTTCCTATTGGTCCATTTTAACAGATGGTTATCCAGAATTACTATTGGAATATACCATTTGTTCCCAGTGAGGGAGAGAGACAAATATCACAGCCGTTTATACTGAACTGATTTGGGTTTCTTTCACTTAATGTTATGTCACACATTTTTTTACCCTATTTAATATTTCTATAAAATGACTCCCTTGACTGCTAATATTCCACAGTATAAAATTTATGCTTTATTTTACCAATATCACTGTGTTTGACATTTAGTTTCTTTCTAAATGTTCACTGTAACAACTCATGTTTAGCAAAAATATAAATATTAAAACTCACTAACACCTGACTTTTATTTGATGCTTATTTTACTGATGACTTAAATGTAGTTTCCTCACAGGGCATTAATTGGAACACTTACCAAAAATGACCTTGGGTTAGGAACTGGGGACACCCTTGTCCAATTTTGAATTTGCCACCATCTTGGCAACTGAAAAAACTTTCTGAGGCCAATAGGAAATTGCCTTAGTTTACTTAGTATTTTCAGTTTACTTTACCAATATTTTGGTTGTCTTAATAATGTTCTTTTCAAAGGTTTTCTTAACATGCCTTATATCTTATCATTGAAATCATGATTTAACATATCCTTGGGTGAGGATTAGGAAGAAAAAATGTGCTGCAAAGCTTTTCTTAGCAGATTGAAGTAGCAATGAACCACTGAGCAGACCTCTTGTAATCATTTGTGTAACTCTGTTTACTGGGATATCCAGCACATATTAGTAAAAAAAAAAAAAAAAAGGCAAGATTAATTGCAAAGGAAAAAAAATCACTAGCCATATGTAAGAAAAGAGAGAACCATTTCCTCTACATCCATTTACCTCCATCCTCTATTGCCTTGACAGTGTTTAGGGAGGATTCTTCTCCTCTTGAAAAATACCATATGCTTTCACATACAAACATCCAGAAGGCCAGAAAGCACGGCATCTTTGTGGAATACTGCTTTGCATTGGACTACTTGTGTTGGCCAGGAGGCCTGCTTTTAAGGACCCAAGGGAACTATGGCCTTTTTCTGCTAAAGCAAGTTCTTGGTGTCATTTTCACTCTTGTTTCTGGCCTTCAGAGAATCTGGAACAGACTGTGCGCTGCAGTGCATTGGCACGTGTATACAGCCTCACCATCTGTTTTACTTCCTCATTTCATCAATTTCCTCTGCGTATGATGTTGCCCATCACTTAGTCCAGTTATGAAAAGTATGTGCTCTCAGCATTTTGTCTTTAATTACTTTTAAAGATCTTTTCAAAGAAAATTGTGCTGTAGTATATGAGTAATGATAAAGTAAAATATAATTGCAATAAAGCAGTAAATCATTAAAATTAAATATTTCAGCTTGAACTAATTAACAAAAATAAAGTCTTGGCAGTCAAACAAACAGTTAAGAGAAAGAAGCTAGGTGTTGCTGTCTTTGACAAGGGCAAGGTTTGCTACCGTTTTCTTACAAGCTTTTTTTTATTAACTACTTTAGATTTATGTTAAAAATGAATGAAGCTGTTTCTTCTGCATATAATATTTGAACTATTTAAACACTAATATAGGCTATATCTTTTAGGAAAGCTAGAAAATGAGAGCTCTCTTGAGAGAAGAACCACCATCATTTATATTATCCAAAGTACTTGGTGAAGCTTGAAAACATTTTGACATTTTAGAAGGGATATATTTATGTTAACATAGTTATTATATTTCTGTCATCAATGACACAAATGTTAAGTGCCACTCCATCACGGAATTTTCCCACACCTTTTCAATTCATCACAAACAGCTGCCTGATGGGTAAGTACTACCATTCTTTTATAGGATAAAAAATTATCTGGGACAACAAGTCACTTAGAAGAACCAGAAAGAGTTGAAAGAGAAGAGCTATAAAGTGAAGCTAAAGGGCACATGAATATATTCTGGATTCTGTAAGCGTCCACAGGAGTTGCCTATCATAGTAAAATAGTATTTTAGAAGAATATTACTATGCCACCCAGAGAACTGCCTGGCAAAGAATTGTAACTTGATGAACATAATGCAATCTAACCTGTCTGCAGCAGGATTAGAAATACAACCAAAATGCATGACAAAAACCATCAGTTACCAGAAGCTGCTTCCCTTCACATTTTAGTTTTGTTACACAGAATGCCTTGTGGCCACAGAAACTTAAATTAAATTACAAGATGATTAAAATTGTGAAGGCAGTTAAATTTATATTTTTCGATTCCTTATGGAGCCAAGAAAGGAAATGAGGAAAATTACATTTAAGTCCCTGAACTATTCTGACTGTGAACTAGCAATTTTAAGTAAGAGTTTACAATTTGGCTCTAAACCTGAAGGGAACTATGAAATGCAAATTTTTCCTACCCCTACAAACAAGCAGCAAACACTTTACCTGTTGACACTGGTTACAATAAATTAAATAAAAGTGTTCTTTTATCTGACAAGATGAAGTTTATTAGATTCAAAACCAATTTTCATTCCTTCTTTCCTGCCTACCATATTTTTTATGTTTGTGGAAAAAAAAAAGGAGGCCAAATACTAAACCTGACAAGCTCAGGAGAGACCTTCATGGCAGCCTTATAAACTTAGGAACTGGAAATAACTACATGGGATGATTTGAACATAAAAATTCCTAACTAAAAGCAGATCATGGTAGATAGTCACATCCTAGGCCTGTAGCTTCTTTGACAAAGGCCAATTTTTACCTTAAGTGAGCCTGTTTGTTGTCTTTTTGCTTCTAAGATAACATACTTTTAGAATATCAGAGTATACTGATATTAGGTATACTACTCTGTAGTATACCTAAACATGTCATGTGGCCTCCTTTTCCAGACCCACCAGGGAGCAATCTTCCACTAGACATGAGACAGAACCCCTTGTTGTTATCTTGTCCCCTGCATACCATCTCTATGTGTGATACTCCACTCATTGTTAACTACCCACCAGTATAGAAGAAGCATGTGTCTATCCATTTTACTTTTTATCCAATTCAGAGATTTCCCTGTTTTCTTTTCTCCCACCCTTTCAGTCTACCACCAATGGATTTTATGTAACCCTGGCCCCTTATGTCACCTCCTTTGATTCTAATGTATAAAATAAGCTGCAAAACTGCCATTCTGGGGAATATTTTCTCAATCATTGAGATTTTGTTTCCTGGCAACTGTCATCAGTTTGACTCAAATAAACTCCTAACAATTCTCTTATAGGTTTGGATGTTTCTTATATTGAAATTGTGCATCAATTTGCAGAAGGCAAGAGCATAGAGGATTGCTCAGACCTGGAGGTGGTGCACATCATTTTCATTCACATTCCATTGTTGACAACTCAATTAGATGACCACAGATAACTGCAAAAATGGTAACAAAACGAGTTTAGCTGCATGCACAAGAGAAAGGGAAAAAAGTTAGTCTGTCATAGTTGAAATCGCTGTACTCCTCCAAGGCTGGGAACACCCTCAGTGCAGAGAAGATATCAGTAACCATACTGATTTGGAAGCTCAGGTAGTGATAAATCAATATGTCGATCTAGGATTGATGGGCAGGTCAACAGAAGGCTAAAACAAGAAAGACTAGGCTGTAGCCTGTAATAAGGAGGTAAAAGCACAGTTTCAGGCTCCACATAACAAAATGCTTGTGACCTGCTAGGTTATTTCTTATTTGGGGGGCATAATGCAATGTCCTGGGAACAGATGTTTAAGGGCTCTGGAATAGTCATTGAATAAGGCCCATTTGAATTTGGATCCTTCCCTGACTTCACTGGTTTTATTGGAGAAGGATATGTGCAGGGACGGTACTGCCCCCTACATATCTGTCTCCTCCATTGGACTGAAAAGTCCATAAGAGCCTGAAATGTATCTTCTTAATCTCTGTCTTCATGGAATTTGACACAGCAAGAACTAACTATTTGTAAACTAAATTAAACTGACTCTGTAGTATACCTAAACATGTCATGTGGCCTCTGAAGGGCATGAATTAACTTCTTATTCACAAGATTCCTCATTTTTAATAAAATCTTTCATTCTTCATTTTTAATAAAATCTTTAATAAAAGCTTGTGAATTATTTACAGAAATTGATCCTCAAAGAACTTTCAGATTTTATGTTATTACACCTAATGGGAAATATGTTGTGATTCTACTGTTAAGCATCTTAAATATTCTAAGTAAACATACTAAACACACAAATAAATCTTTAAAATTTTGGAAGGGAAGAAAATAGAATTTCTAGATGGAAGAACAATAATGAGGATATCTCAGAATCTGGAATTACAGTGAAGAAATGCAAAATAGTAAAAGTGACATGGAATTAAGTATACTTTCATTGACTAGCTTAATACCGTTTTCACTAAAATATTTTAATTCTGAATTTTTACTTAGAAGCCTAGTTCTACTTTTATTATAGAAGGAATTTCACAGAAATTCTCTTCATACGCAATTTTACTTAAACTTTAGTTTGGAAAAAAATAGCCAATCTGATGTGAAATCCTGTGGAGGTGTCCTGATTTTGTACATGAATTGACAGTAGATGTTGACAAAGCACTTTAACATGTTCTCAGAATAATCACATAAACTATGGACCTGGATTCAATTTTCAGATGGAGTAACTTTGTGGTGTGCAATCTGTACTCAATCCAGAAGTACGCTTCTTTTTGATTTGGAGAATTTTCTGTTGAGTTCCAGTGAGCCTATTATACATCTTTAAATTTGCAGGTTGAAAGTTTCACTCTCTTTTGAGCATTTCAGTTGACTCACATCCAGTCAATTATGTCTTCTCCCCCCACCCCATATTTCTCAAAAGAATGTGTAGTCTTTTGCCTAAGGCACTAAAAAAGAATCTAGAATCCTTACAAACCCCTTGTTTATTTCTCTTCTCTCCAAAATGGACTTACTATATCAACGTTCCTCTCAAATTCATAAAGACTTGGCTCATCTATAAATATTTTCTGTAATTTCTCAAGAAATTTATGAGAACTTTTCAAGGTTCCTGGATAGCTTTGTGAAGATTACTCAAACAAAATGTATATTAAAAGAAAACCCTCTTCACTCCTTTTTCCCTTCCTTCATATTTATCTTACTATTATTTGGTTTGAATTTTAACAAAACTTATTTGCTTACTTATTAAATAAATAAGATTGTAAAGGTTTAAATAATTTTTCTTTGATAAAAACGAATTTAGTGAAAAGCCTCCCTTATACACCTGTTCCCTTATTCAATAATACCCAGTCCCTGTCAATCTGCACTTTTATTTTTTCCCCTATTATTTTATACTAGAGGCCCTGTGGAGGAAATTCGTGCAAAGAGTGGGAGTGGGAGGTGGGGGTAGTGTCCCTCAGCCAAACCTGCACCCTTTCCAATTTGGGACATCCCTTTCACAATCCAGGACTGCTGGATCCCAGCCTCTCCCCTGCCAATTGCCCCTAACCACTCCCCTGCCAGCCTGATCAACGCCTAACTGCTCCTGTGCCAGCCTGATTGCCCCTAACTGCCCTTCCCCTGCCAGGATGGTCCCCCCAACTGTCCTCCCCTGCAGGCCTGGGTTCTGCCCAACTGCCCTCCCCTGCAAGCCTGGGTCCCCCTCAACTGTCTTCCCCTGAGGGCCTGGGTCCCTCCCAACTGCCCTCTCTTGCTAGCCACCTTGTGGTGGCCATCTTTGACTATATGGGAGCAGCCATCTTTGACCACATGGGGGCAGCCTCTTTGTGATGGTCAATTTGCATATTACTCTTTTATTAGATAGGATAATAAAAGCCTAATATGCTAAGTGTCCGGTCATGCAGTTGGCTGTTCAACCAATCAAAGTTCAATATGCTAATGATATGCTAAGGCCTCTCAATTGCTTGCTATGACTTGCACTGATCACCAGGAGGCAGACACTCCAATCAGTAGGTTAGCTCTGCTGGGGTCTGACCAATCAGGACTGAGCAAGATGAGCTGGACATACCATGGAGCCCTCCCTGGCTGACCAACCTTCCACATCCCTCCCTGGCCCCGATCATGCACTGGTGGGGTCCCTTGGCTTGGCCTAAACCCTTTCAATCTGGGACCCCTTGGGGATGTTGGAGAGCTGGTTTTGGCCCAATGCTCCCAGCCAGGCTGCGGGACCCCACTGGTGCATGAAACTAGCGGGACTCTAGCTTCTTAATATAAACCTGACCTACAGACTTTGGAATACAAAACACTCTACTTTTTTGCCCTTCAATTTACTTTTAGAAAACTGGCACTAAGATTTACTTAAATATATGTTATATTTTAATAAATAAAAAGAAATAGGAAATATTCTTGTGTATGTGACAGCAGATATATCTGTAATAAATTTAAGATATACTGAAATCTTTACAAGAATCTAATCTAATAAAAGAGTAATATGCAAATTAACCACCACTCCAAGACACCTAATCCACGCCCACCAGCCAAACCATGCCCCCCCCCAGCCAATCAGAGTGGCTATATGCAAATTAACCCAGCCAAGATGGCAGCCGGCAGCCACAGAGCTAGAGCAAACAGGAGGCTTCCATTAGGCCTACTAGGCCTCTGCTCAAGGCAATAATGTTTCAATTATAGAAGATAAATAAACCCCAGAACCTGATTCCAGCCAGCCTTGCTGGGTCGTTGGGTCAATGGGAGCTGTGGGCAGCCTGAAAACAGCCCTCACCCCCTCACCCAGGCTGGCTAAGCATGCCAGCAGGTGGACATCCCCCGAAGGATCCCAGACTGCAAGAGGGCACAGGCTGGGCTGAGGGATCTCCCGAGTGCACAAATTTTTGTGCACCGGGCCCCTAGTTTTAATATAAAATTGGTTCTTTATATACATTATTTCAGACATCATGGGTAAGACTAAGAACAAAAGCAGAGCTGATATCAAATTTATTCAATCCATTTCAAACCAGAGCTGGATATCTAATCCAGTCTTTTCCTTGAAACAAAGTCATAATCAGAATATATATATATGAACCAAATAATAGAAAGAGACAATTATTGTGATATTTAAATACCTTCTGTGTGGATGAGCAAGCACAAAGATCCTCATTGACCAATATTATATGTAAAAAAGAATTTTACTCTTAAAGAACTTATGGGTTTAAGAAATAACTATTATTTTTATTGAAATATTTATTATTTCTACCAGAGAAAGATTTTCAAACTCCACGCAAGAAGAAAAAGAAGGAGGAGAAAAAGAAGGAAGATGAGAAAGAAAAGAATTTCTATTTTCACTGACCTTATTTGGAATCAGACTGCCTGGGTCAGAAAACCCATATCCACCACTTACTAGGATAAATTATAAAATTTAAACTTGGTCCAGTTCAGAGCATTCTGCTGACTCATATTCAACTTAAAGTCCCAAGACATTTATGTGCTTGCTCTTAGAATACCATATTCCCTTTACCTGTAATAGTACACTACAGTGCATAATTTTATATTTTATCCTGATTAAATTATATCTGCTTAGATTAGTCCATCATTCTATCCTGTTGAAATACTATGGAATTCCTTACTAGAAGACTATACATTTGCTGTGTTCCCCCTTTTTAAAATGTGTTAAACTAGAGGCCCAGTGCACAAAATTTGTGCACTTCGGGGGTCCCTCAGCCAAGACCAGCCTGTGCCCTCTTGCAATCTGGGATCCCTCTGGAGATGTCATCCTGCTGGCTAAGGCCTGCTCCTCAGAGGAGCAGGCCTAAGCTTGCAGTCAGACATCTCTCTGGAAGCCCAAGAGCCCTCGGGGGATGTCTACTTGCTAGCAGGGAGCAGGCCTAAGCGACAGTTGGACATCCTTAGTGCTGCTGAACAGGCAGGAGAGTCTCTGGCCACCACCACTGTGCTGGCAGCTGAGAGCCTGGCTTGTGGCCGAGTAGAGCTTCCCATGTGGGAGCGCACTGACCACCAGGGAGCAGCTCCTGCATTGAGCATCTGCCCCCTGGTGGTCAGTGTGTGTCATAGTGACGAGTCATTCCCAGTCATTCTGCTGTTAGGGTCAATTAGCATATTACCCTATTATTATACAGGATAGAGACCTGGTGCATGGGTTGGGGATGGCGTGTTTGCCCTGAAGGGTGTCCTGGATCAGGGTGGGGGTCCCGCTGGGGTTCCTGGCCAGCCTGGGTGAGTGACTGATGGCTGTTTGCAGGCTGGCCAAGGCTCCCAGTGACCCAAGCTCCCAGCAAGGCTGGCTGGAAGCAGATACCTGGGGTTTATTTATCTTCTATAATTGAAACTTTGTAGCCTTGAGTGGAGGCTACAGCTGGTCTAGGCAGACGGGAAGCTTGGCTTCCTCCATTGCTGGAGCAACCAAGCCTCCTGTTTGTTCCAGCTCCGTGGATGCCAGCTGCCATTTTGGCTGGGTTAATTTGCATATAGCCGCTCTGATAGGCTAGTGGGTGTGGCTTAGGTATAGCAGAGTGACACCAATTTGCTAGTTTCTCTTTTATTAGATTAGACTAGGGGCCCGGTGCACAAAAATTTGTGCACTTGGGAGGTCCCTCAGCCCAGCCTGTGCCCTCTCGCAGTCTGGGACCCCTCTGGGGATGTCCACCTGCTGGCATGCCTGGTTAGCCTGGGTGAGGGGCTGATGGCTGTTTGCATGATAGCCAAGGCCCCCAGTGTGGACCCTCACCCCATTGGGGTGTGGCCAGCCTGGATGAGGAGTTGAGGGGCATTTCCAGGCTGCCCACAGTCCCTTCAGGGTTTGAGTCCCTACTGGGGTACCTGACCAGCCTGGTTGAGAGGCCGATGGCTGTTCTCAGGCTGGCCAAGCCCCCAGTGTGGACCCTCACTCCATTGGGGTGTGGCCAGCCTGGATGATGGGATGAGGGCTGTTTTCAGGCTGCCCACAGTCCCTTCAGGCTTTGGATCCCTACTGGGGTACCTGGCCAGCCTGGGTGAGAGGCTGATGGCTGTTTGCAGGCTGGCCAAGCCCCCCAGTGGGGTCCCTCACCCCACTGGTGTGTGGCCAGCCTGGGTGACGGACTGAGGGCTGTTTTCAGGATTTCAGGCTGCCCACAGCTCCCATGGACCCAATGTCCCAGCAAGGCTGGCTGGAAGCAAGTTTCTGGGGTTTATTTATCTTCTATAATTGATACACTGTTCCTTTAAGCCGAGGCCTAGGCAGGTAACTAAGCCTCCTGTCTGCTTCAGCTACGTGGCTTCTATAATTGAAAGAATGTTGCTTTAGTAGACTCTAGGCAGGCAGTTTCCTCCATCGCTGGTGCAACGGAAGCCTGCTGTTTGCTTCAGCTCCGAGGCTTCTATAATTGCAACAATGTTGCAATTATGTTGTTGCCTGGAGAAGCCCAGCTGGCCGGCAGATAGTTTACTCCTGGTACACCAGAAGCCTCAGTTCACTCTAGCTCCGATACTGTCGGCCACCATCTTGGCTGGGTTAATTTGCATACAGCCACTCTGATTGGCTGGTGGGCATGGCTTAGGTGTCCCGTAGAAATGGTCATTTTTAATATTACTCTTTTATTAGATTAGATGTGGCTATAGGTGCCAACATCTTGTGGCTATAGGAGTGGCCATCTTTGTGACAGAGTAATGCCTAATTTGCATATTACTCTTTTATTAGATGGGATAGGACCTCTGTATCTTTGTTGATTAAAACTTTGATCCAAAAATGGCTAAGAAGAAATTTCTGAATTAAATCATTCAAAAACTTGGATTAACACTGCTCTCCCAGTAAACTCTTTTCATAAACTTGCACAGACAGTTAAAAATCCATGGGAGCTATGTGGAATCTAATGAACAAAATAAACTGATGAACAAAATAGAAGCGGAGACATGGATACATGGAACAGACTGACAGATATCAGAGATGAAGTGGGTGGATGGGAAGAAAGAAGGTGAAGATAACAGTCAAAGAACATATATACGTAGTCTAATGACACAGACAACAATGTGGTAAAGAACAGAGATAGGCATGGAGACTGGGTGTAGCTGGGGTTAAAAGGGGGAATGGGGGATATCTGAAATAATGTCAGCAACAAAAATGTAATCTAATAAAAGAGTAATATGCTAATTGAATCACTCCACTATATCCCAAGCCACGCTCACCAGTTAATAAGAGTGACTATATGCAAATTAACCCAACCAAGATGGCAGCCAGCAGCCATGGAGCTAGAGCAAACAGGAGGCTTGGTTGTCCTGGTGAAGGAGGAAGCTAAGCTTCATGCCTGCATTGGCCAGCTGTGGCCTCTGCTCAAGGCAACAAAGTTTTAATTATAGAAGATAAATAAATCCCAGATACCTGCTTTCAGCCAGCCTTGCTAGGAGCTTGGGTTGCTGGGGGACTTGAACAGCCTGCAAACAGCCATAATCCTCTCACCCAGGATGGCCAGGCACCCCAGCAGGACCCCCAACCCTGAAGGGGCTGTTGTCAGACTGCAAACAGCCCTCAGTCCTCACCCATGCTGGCCAGGTACACCAACAGGACTCCCCTCCCTGAAGGGGCTTTGGCCAGCCTGCAAACAACCATAAGCCCCACACCCAGGCTGGCCAGGCAACCCAGGAGGGACCCCCACCCTGAAGGAACTGTGGCCAGCCTGAAAACAGCCATCAGCCCCTCACCCAGGCTGGTCAGGCACCCCAGCAGGACCCACACACTGATTTGGGATGCCTTTCAGGGCAAACCAGCTGGTCCCCACCCATGCACCAGGCCTTCATCCTATATAATAAAAGGGTAATATGCAAATTGACCCTAACAGCAGAATGACTGGGAATGACTGGTCACTGTGACACACACTGACCACCAGGGGCAGATGCTCAATGCAGGAGCTGCCCCTGGTGATCAGTGCACTCCCACAGGGGTGGCTCTGCTCAGCCACAAGCCAGGCTGATGGCTGCCAGTACAGTGGTGGTGGTGGGATCCTCTCCTGCCTTTCAGCAGCACTACGGATGTCCGACTGCAGCTCAGGCCTGCTCCCTGCTGGCAAGTGAACATCCCCCGAGGGCTCCTGAGCTCCCAAAGGGATGTCTGACTTCCACCTTAGGCTTGATTCCCCGGGATCGGGTCTAAGCCAGCAGATGGACATCCCCCGAGGGGTTTCAGACTGTGTGAAGGCACAGACCAGACTGAGAAATCCTCCCTCCCCGAGTGCCTAAATATTTGTGCTCTGGGCCTCTAGTAAAGTATAATTAAAAAAAATAAATATGAATAAAAAATCCTTGGTAACATACTTTTAGTCCATGGCTGTTTGCTTTTTTTTTTTAAAAAAAAAAAAAAAAGCTTGATGCTACACCATTTTTTGTATCATTTTATGTTTCCCCTTAGTATTACATAAACTTTTATTTTTTTATTTTTTTAAATAAATCTTTATTGTTCAGATTCTTATAGTTGTTCCTCTTTTTTCCCCCCATAGTTCCCCTTCACCCGGTTCTCACCCCACTCCTTGCCCTTACTCCCCCACTGTCCTCATCCATAGGTGTACAATTTTTATCCACCCTCCACACACCATTCCTCCGAAGAATTGTCAGTCTACTCCTTTTTTATGCCCCTGATTCTATTATATTCACCAGTTTATTCTGTTCATCAGATTTTTTATTCACTTGATTTTCCTATGCACTTATTGATAGATATGTATTTGTTGTCACTTTGTTGTTCATAATTTTTATCTTTACCTTTTTCTTCTTCCTCTTAAAAAAATACCCTTCAGCATTTCATATAATACTGGTTTGGTGGTGATGAGCTCCTTTAACTTTTTCTTGTCTGTGAAGCTCTTTATCTGACCTTCAATTCTAAATGATAGCTTTGCTGGGTAGAGTAATCTTGGTTATAGGTCCTTGCTATTCATCAGTTTGAATATTTCTTGCCACACCCTTCTGGCCTGCATAGTTTCTGTTGATAGATCAGCTGACAGTCATATGGGTGCTCCCTTGTAGGTAACTAACTTAAGATGACCAGATTTTAACATTGTTAAAGCGGGACACCATTTACTGCTTGGCCATCGAAAACCGTATATTCCCTTCCCATTCTCCCGCTGTTCCCTAGCTTGTCGTGCATTCTTTCCAAAAATCGGGACTTTTTAAAAATGCTGTGGGATGCAGGACAAATTGTTAAAAATCGGGACTGTGCCACCAAAAGTGGGATGTCTGGTCACCTTAAACTAATTGCTTTTCTCTTGCTGCTTTTAAGATTCTCTCTTTGTCTTTTGCCCTTAGCATTTTAATTGTGATGTACCTTGCGTGGTCCTCCTTGGATTCCTTTTGTTTGGGATTCTCTGTACTTCCTGGACTTGTAAGTCTATTTCTTTCACCAGGTAGGGGAAGTTTTCTGTCATTATTTCTTCAAATAGGCTTTCAATATCGTGCTGTCTTTCTTCTTCTGGCACCCCCATAATTTGGATATTGGTACACTTGAAGTTGTCCTAGAGGCTTTTTACACTATCTTTATATTTTTGGATTCTTTTTTTCTTTTTGCTGTTCCAATTGGGTGTTTTTTGCTTCCTTGTATTTCAAATTTTTGACTTGATTCTTGGAATCCTACAGTCTACTGTTAGATCTCTGTATATTATTCTTTATTTTAGTAAGTGTGTGCTTAATTTCTAATTAGTCCTTTTTCATATCCTTTAGGGTCTCACTAAATTTTTCAGAGGTTTCTAGAACCTTATGACTGTGGTTTTGAACTCTATTTCTAGTAGTTTCCTTTATCCATTTGTTTCATTTGTGATATGTTCCTTTGTCTCCTCATTTTGACTGCTTCCTTGTATTGATATAGTGGCTGTGTGTGCCAGGTGTCCTATTGGGCCCAGTAGCTTTGCCTCCCTAATTACCTGAGGTGGACACTCTTGTGCACCCCTTTATGGACTGTTTTCCCTGAACAAATCTGGCTCCTCAGAGTCTCGCCAGAAACTGGAGTTCAGAGCAATTGGGAGTCTTGTAGTTAAGCCTTGATTGCTGTTGGTATCACTGAGAGGAATTGATCTCCGGGCCATCTGGCTGTGAGAACCAGCTGTGTCTACAAGAACTTCTGTCCTGGAGACATCCTTATGGGACAGGACTTGCTTCGATGGGGCTTTGGTGCTCACTGAGTCTGCCCCTTGAGTGTTCTGCTTATGGATGTGAAGAGTTGTAATCCAGTATGATCTCACTCCAACCACTGGCTCTTGGATCTCCAAGAAGGTTCAAAGTCAACCACTGCCTGAGCCACCCAGCAGAGCTACAGAGAGACCTGAAGATTCCTCCTCTTTGTTTGGAGTTTGGAGGTGCCCATATGAGGCCCAGCTGTGAAGCAATGCAGGCTGCTGCCTAGCTTAGGCCTTCTTTTGGAAGCTCTGGGGCTCTCTGACCCACCTACAGTTTGTTAGGTTTTAGAGTGCAAAAGGACAAGCCATTCATATGCAAAAGCCTCTGTTCCCCACATCTCCATACCTTCCCGTGGTTCTGGATGATATCCATTTTGTCTTTTAGTTGTAGTTGTAATGTGGTTGTGCGAGGCAGCAAGTACAGGTGATTACTTATGCTGCCATCTTGGTTCTTCTCCATTATGTGAACTTTTAAAAAATATAATTGGGAGGGGGAGGGTCTCAGGGAATCACCAGAGCTGAGTAAACAGCAATGGCTTCCAGTCAGCCCTGCCCCAGAGAGGTCCCCAGGTCTCTGTTTCCTGTGGCTCCGTGCAGGAACAATGATTGCTGTGAGCACCTCTGAGATAAAGCCGCCGTTGTGTTCCAGCCTGATGCCAAATAGTCCAGTTTTCCCTGAATGAATCTGGCTCCCCAGAGTCTCGCCAGAAACTGGAATTCAGAGCAATTGGGAGCTTGTATCTCCTTCCTGATTGAAAAAGACAACAGTGCATTCAGTTGCCAGCCCATTTCCTACGCATCTCCATACCTTTGCACTTCTGCACCTCTGTATCTCCTACCAGTCTCAATGCACTTTTCTCTTTACTTCCAGTTGTACAACTTCCACTCAGCCAACCTTCCCGTGGTTCTGGATGATATCTGTTTTGTCTTTTAGTTGTAGTTGTAATGTGGTTTTACGAGGCAGCAAGTACAGGTGATTACTTATGCCGCCATCTTGGTTCCTCTCCATTACATGAACTTTTAAAAAAATAATTCATGTACAGGATTGGTTCAGTGATATATAGCCTTCCCGAATTTAATATAATTTTATTTCTTCATAAAATGTCCTATGATTTGTTTGTTTCATTTTAGTACTACTTTAAGGAATGTATTTTTATAGTTGTTTTTAATCAGAATTACTTTTTAATATTAATAACATAACTTATAAGAATTTCTTAAAACAAGAATAGCTCTGTCACGCAAGAGTTGTTTTTTTTCTTATAAAATATATACATAAATATTTTTAAATGTCCTCAAATATTATGTGGTATTAAAAACAAAGCTTTTATATAAATTTAAAATAGTCCTATTAGTCTTCACTGTCCATCAAGAGTTTCATATCTTTGATATCTGATATTCATGAGTCTTTTCTTCTTCTACATCAATGCTAATGAAACCACCACAAACCACATGTCCATGAATATAAGTACTATAAATGTTTGTGAATATATTACTACTTATAAAAAACACAAAGGTAAGATTCAAAGTTTAAAGGGTGCTGCACACACTTTTAAAAGTGAGTCATGCTTTTGATTTAATCTCCAGGAACCAGGGAATTGCTTGAGGCAATGCTATTAAAGGAAAGAAAAGAAGCCTCTTCAAAAAGATTCACAGACTATATTTTTATTTATTTTCTCATGGTTTTATTTTATTCACCAGCCAAAAGATTCTATGGCACTTGAAAACTAATATCACTAAAACATTTAAACATACAGTACTGTTTTAGTGTATTTTGTCTCTAAATTAAAGAAATAGAGGGATAGAATAAATTATTTTAGGCTGCTTGTTTAGTCCCACTAATCAGAAAGATCCCCTTGCAATAGAAATGTTATCTTA
This sequence comes from Murina feae, assembly GCA_004026665.1. Lineage (NCBI taxonomy): Eukaryota > Metazoa > Chordata > Mammalia > Chiroptera > Vespertilionidae > Murina > Murina feae. The sequence goes on along the minus strand of PVJC01003872.1, from coordinate 48,602 downwards.
AACCCCATAAAATTCAAATGACCAGGAAATATGTGTCATATATCTGTAGCTTTTAAAAATGATACAAGTAATTTTTTTATTAGAAATAAGCAAAAGACAGCAAAAAAACATTGTCTGGAATTACATCACTAGAGATGACCATAGTTAACGTTTTGATTTGTAAATTGTTATGACAGACAGATGAATGCATTCATTTATTTAATTATTTAATAGAAAGGCCTATTAAGTTCATCAAATTCCCAACATGTTTATTACTCCCCTTTCTCTGACTTAATACATCTGATTGTTAGCAAAGGTTGTAGCTTCTACCTTTTCAATATATCTAGTATCTGGCCAATTCCCTATACCATCCCATCATCTTCATCTAAATCACTGTTATCTATCAATAATGCAACAGTCTTCCAGCTGGTCTCTGGCTTCCATTGTTGAACATTGGAGACTATTTTTTCACATAAGAAATTAGTCATTTATAAACATGTCTAATCAATGGCTCTCTGTTTTTCTCCCTCAAAGGTGTTCCCCCTGACTCAACAATCTAGACTACATTACAATGGCCCAGAGGACTTGCACAGTCTAACTTTTAGGCATTTCCATAATTTCAGATCTATCCAATTCCTCTTCATTTACCTCATTCCAGCTGCATAGGTTCCCCTGTTATTAAAAAATACCACATGTCCTCTTGCCTAAGATGCTTTTCTTGGGCTGGTCTCTCTTTGTAAAGTTATCTTTGCACAGAGGCACACATGGCCGATTCCCTCACATTTTCAGGAATCTGATGCAACAGAGAGACTTTCTTGCATCACCTCATATATCTTAGAACCTTTTCCTCCTTTTCCTTCTCATGCTTTATCTTTGAAGTATTTATCACAGCCTGATTGATATATATGGGTTATCCCCCTGAAATGTATACATACACTTAGACTAATTATAAAGGCAGTGCTCGTTAAAATACACATCATTTTCAAAATTGAGCTATCAGCTGTTAAAGTGTGTATACATATTTTTGGGACACGCTGTATTTCCTTATTTTGTCTCAGTCTATTTTAGTCACTTTTGCTTTTCTATATCTGAAACATTGGCACTTAATGAGTACTTAGCAATTATTTACTGACTAAATTAAATATCATAGATACTGTGACTATATGTTCTGGTTTTGATAAATATCAAGATATTTATAAGCAAAAAAGCAATGGGGTGTTTTAATTAGCTATCCCAGAACTCCTGGGAGTGTCATCATCAGGAAAAGAATCAATACAAGACTTTAAAAACTTAGCTATCCCAGCTGTTGTGGCTCAGAGGTTGAGCATCAAACCATGAACCAGGAGGTCACAGTTTGATTCCTGGTCAGGGCACATGCCCTAGTTGTGGGCTTGATCCTTAGTGTGGGGGAGTGTGCAGGAGGCAACCGGATCATCGATGTTTCTATCTTTCTATCCCTCTCCCTCTCTTTAAAAATCAATGAAAAAAACAATTTTTAAAAAGTTAGCTAAAATTCAGCTACCTGGATTATGGAATGCATTTTCTTGTAGAAACAATGTAATAAAGGCAACTAGATTATAAAGGAGGACCAAAAAAATTCATGTTTATAATTTATGTTATGAGCACCTCCCTATTGCCCATTCTGCATTTTTTTTAGGGTTTTTCAATCATATCCCACAGATTTACTGGGACTTGAATTACTTTGAAATTTGAGTAGTGAGGTGGTATTAAGCTTGTATTTCTGGACAAAGGATCTCTTGACAGGAATACCTGAATGAGCCCTGAAGAAGGTATGTTAGTCAGCTTGGGCTGCCATAACAACATGCCATAGACTCGATGGTTTAGAAAACAGAAATTTACTTTCTCACAGTTGGAGGCTGGAAGTCCAAGATCAAGGTGTCAACAGGGTTGGTGTCTGGCGATGACTCTTTCCTTGGGTTGAAGATGGCTGCCTTTCACTGTGTCCTCCTTTCACTGTGGCTTTTCCTCTGTGCTCTTGCAAAAAAAGATCTCTGGTGTATATTCCTTTCTTATAAGAACACTCATTCTATCAGAAAGGGGCTCCACTCTTATGACTCACTTACCCTTTATTAAATCCGTATAAGCCTTGTCCTTAAATACAGTCACACTGGGGGTTGGGACTTCAATTTGTGAATTTGGGGAAGATACAACTCCATTTATAACAACAAGCTTTTGTACAAGAAAGCTGGGGGGGTCTGAGAAAGCAGTCCAACAGCTGGAAACAGGGAAATGCCTGCCCAGATGAGGGATGCTGCAGCAGATGGGCATCCTCGTGCCTGGAGCCTTGGGAGGACTTTGGTAAATCTCCTACCACCTGTGCTTATTTCCCCAGACATTTCAAATATAAGCAGATGCTGTTTGTCATCCTTCCCTTCTCTCAGCTGGCAAATCTTGACAACAAGCACAGGCTGTTTACCCTGACAGTGTTCCTTAGGGACAATGGATCTTGCAAAGCTTCTCTAGGTCTGCATAGTTCCCCCAGCCTATAAACACCGGAAATGCCTGGGGAGAATGCTGAAAGGCACATTCTAGAGACCTACTATAGCAAAATTTCTAGGGCCAGGGACCCTGCAATTAGCAGCCATAACAATTATCCCTAGCGTCATTCATGCACACGGAGTTCAAGAACCACTAAAGACTTTTGGACTAATTGCAGTTTTACTATATTGCAGTTGTAACTGTGATTATCTCCCTCCCTCCCTCCCTCCCTTGCATTCTTCCCTTCTTCCTTCTTCTCTTTCTCCCTTCCTTCCCTTTTTTCCCACTTGAAGTCCCAAGTCAGGACTTTAAAATAATATAGATATTTTAATAGATAAATAAGTTAGCATTCTGTTTATTTACATATTTATAATAAATGTCAAGAGTAAAATATGGCGATTATACTGCAGCAGTGTGGATTGATGCCAAGCAGCTGGCAAAAGGGAGGAAAAACACACTTTAAGAGGAGAGTTAAAGATCATAACATCCCTGGAGGGGAAAAATAAAGATGATCAAGGGTGGGGCAGATTTCCTGGTCAGAAAATTCTAGTCTCACCATTAGTTAAAATGCAGGTAGTTTATTGGAAAGAGGATAAAACGTTTGGAAAGAAAAGTTGAAATAAACATGGTTGATGTATGTTCATTTGCCTGATTTTTTTTTTTTTTTTTTTAGCTGCTGTTTGTATTTAGAAGCTCTTAGGCAGGAGGGAACCTCAGCAGAGGGAACAGCCTTCAGCTGGCTGTTTGCAGGACTCCTGTTTTTTCCTTGCCCCAACAGCTGGTGGTACCAAACATCATAGATAAAGCAAGTAATACTTTCCAGCCAGAAGGAGAAAAGTGGGTTTGGAAAAGCATTATAATCAGTTCAAAGCGAGCCCCTCTGAATGCTAGAATTCTGAGGTATCATGTGTGATTTCAAAACAGATCATTTGTTTGACAGGCCCTTTGAATTTTGCATTATGGCACGAAGGCTTTTTGATGTATGGATTTTATCAAAGCCCTGTCGCGTAATTTGGAAAACGGGATGAAGCAGGAGCAGAGGCAATATTTTTTGCTCTTTCTTTTGACCCAGAAGTAAATATAATTTTAAGTGATTTGGTTATCTAAGGGAGCGGCTCTTCATCCTGCCACCTAACTTTCATGACTTCAATTCCACTTATTAAGTGCAGTCTGGACAGCCCATCTGAACACTGTCATCTTATGGTTTATCCCAGGAGATTCATTGCACAGAACCAAGGAGAGTGCATAACTGGCTAACACTGAGCTTCAGGCAAACCATAATTACACAGCTGGGGTCAAGAGAAAATTACAAATGGAGGCTCATTGCCCCACATCTCCCAGGCTGCCCAAGTCACTGATGCAGGGGACATAAGCACTTCAATGACTCTCGGGTGACCTTCAATTGGTTTGTTTCTTTACTGATTTTCTCTGTAATTTAACGTCTCCTGTATGCTGCTATTTGAGTAATCTTCCTAAAGGATTGTTCTGATTAATGTTCCTCTTCTCATGTAGAATTGAACTCCTAACATATTTCTAAGAAATCTTTGACTCTAAAAACCGGTCTTAAAATTGTGGTTCACAGACCAATAGCATCAGCATCACTTGGGCATTTATAAGAAATGCAAATTCTCGGGCCTCATTTTAGACACAGAGTTAGACACTCTGGGGGTAGGGATGGGGCCACTGATCTCTGTCAACGAGTCTCCAGGTGATTCTTATGTGCTAAAATTTCAGAAGCACTACATTAACCCCTAACAACTTACCTTTCTGAATTTACCATATTCTATTTCCCCTCTGTTATCAGTGGAAGTGAGGTGTCTCTTTTTTCACTAGGTGCTGGGTCATTCTGATGAGGAGGAAGACTGGTTTTCCAGGGAATGTTAGGCCACTAAACCAAACAAAACCCTGTCCGGAGGTAAGGCAGGGGGCTTTGTTTTGAGCCCTGAACCTAAGCACACCTGGGGGAAGGATAGATAAAAAAGAATTCTCCCTTCAGGGCCTTTGTGGGGAGGAAGAATATTTGCAAATCAATGAACTCGAGGGGCAGTTATAAAGCAAGGTTCTTTCATGTTACTGGGGCTCTGGATTTGGGATTTAGGACAAGCCTCAGAGACTCATGTGTTATTAAAACTGTGATTTCTCCACCTCTTCAAAGCGTCGCTTAGTGTTTTGGTCTTTCTGCAACACTGACATCTCAAGAAAAATGAATCTTCTGAAACTCATACATCGGAATGAGTGATTTTTATTTGTGTGGAATTAGATCCCTGGGTTTCCAACATCTCATTTCCTTTAATTCATTTCTGGAAGAAATGCAGCTGGGGCTTCAGTAGAGCTAGAAACAAAGCCAGGATTTGCATTCCACGCTGAAATCAGCTCTGGTTTAGCCATAGGCTATTTTGCAGTCCTTTAGTCCATTGTGTGGGGTCTATATGCCTGTGAGCCATGTGGGTGAATGGGAGGCGGGGGGGGGGGGGGGGGGGGGGGGGGGGGGGGGGGGGGGGGGGGGGGGGGGGGGGGGGGGGGGGGGGGGGGGGGGGGGGGATGAGAGCCCATAGGCCAGGAATCAAGCAAGAAAGACCAAGAGTGCCAGTAGCCAAGAGAACAAACTCCTTTATTTAGGGGATTAAGTATCTCAGAGCTCCCTGAGCTTGCAGTGGTCACACCTTCTCTGGCTGAATATCTGTTCCCAGGTGTGGCTGACAGAGCGGTATCTTCCCTTTTCCCTATTCTCCCCCTGTCCAGTCACTTCCTCCAGCATTCTGCAAGGAATGGGCTGGTGGTTCTATGGGGAAGCATGAAGCAGTAACTTCCTGTCGTACAAGGCCAAAGATTCTTTGGCAAAGAATGAATAACACTTCCAAGTTTCCTGTTGAAGCTGCACTGATAACTGTGCTTATAGTGTCTGCCCTCCCCTTTGCTCTCTTCCTGTTATTAATAACTAGGTTAATTACAATGTATCTCCATCCACTTACAAATTTGACTATCCATGACTCTCGGCATTATCTCTATATTTTGCTATCTCTTTGTCTGTTTATGGCTTTTCCTTTCACTAAAACAAAATTATTCAATCTATGCCTTTTGGATCTCACCAGTTCTTTCAGACTCAGCTTAAATACTATAGTCTTTCCCTAAGGTATTTCAACCTCTGCACTGTTGACATTTGGGGCTAGAGAAAGTTCATTGTTGTGTGTGTGGGGGGTGCTATCCTGTGGATTCTAGGATGTTTCATTGTACCCTGACCTTTACCCACTAGAAACTGGTAGTATCCCCAGTTGTGACAATCAAAAATGTATACAGATGCTGTCAAATGTTGACAGGAGAAAAACCTCCTTGGTTAAGAACCAGTGGTTTACCCCGTTATTCTGTAATTTACCTCATATCTCAAAACCAGAGTAAATCTCTTCATTCTCTATACTCCCAGAGAAATTGGATTTTCTTATTTTGCTAAATTGGATTCAGAAAGCTGTATTGTCTATTTAAGTACAAAATTAAAAACATGTCTTTTAATAATTAAAAATGAGTTTATATATAAAAGTCAAGTATTGTGAAATGGTATGAATAGTAAGACCTGGACTTCATCTTTTGTGATGCTACTTTATGCAAATAAGGTATGGTCCTAAAGATTTGTCAGGATAGTAATTTGGGTCCAGAAACACATGATTTAATAAGGCTTAAATCCCTGAAGAACGAGGTAAGGAATGAGTAAAGTAAACTTTTACAATTAAACAATATTGCGTATGTCATACTAATAATGATTGCTAAAAATTCATCATAATATTGTCTTTTACAAACTGCACACAGGACTCAGAGAATGATAGAAACTGAATTAACCCATGGCTGCCTAACATATGATGACATAGCAGTGGTAGCCCTAACTTGTTCTTCAGAAGAGACAATAATTAGCAGCTAACTTTCTGTTGTTTACTAAAAATGTCTTTGTAATTTCTAAACCCCCCACATGTAAAACTCTTCTTGTTGATGTGGGAAACACACACAAAATTGTCAAATTTGTATTTGTTTAAAGTAGTTTATGCAATTAATGTATTCTAATTCTTGATTTAAAAGAAAAAGATAAGCCTCTGTATGGTAGCCTAAAATATTCTCAAGGATCACTGTTACATATTATAAAGCTCAACTATAAATAGGCATATTGAACTCAGTTCATAGAGATATTGATCTCTTGAGAACTTTGAAGTATTAACAATATGTTCTTGAGTAGTCTTCTTATTTGTAAGGAAAAAAAATTATTTTCAGCCTCAAAGGCTTTCTGTCTTCACAATAACATCAACAGAATACCACACGGCTTACCTGTTCTATTTACTGCCACTTCCCTGGGTTCCACCTACTTTTTCATCTTTCTCTTTCTGGTGCTATCACCATCATCCTTTCCCTGCCTAATAGACCTTCAGAGAGTGGTTTCCATATTGAAAAAGAAGAAAGGCTATTGAAACATGATCTCAATACAGATTCCCGAGTCATATCCTCTGCAAGATTCTGATTCAGCAAATCTGGAATGGACCCAGGGGTTTGTAATTTCACCAATAAAACGAAGTAATTGTAATGCAGAAGAATGGGGAACCATGGTTTGAGAAACTTTAGAGTAAGAAATAGTTCAGGTTCCTAATATACAAAAAGTATTGCAGACAAAAATGTTGTTTTGATATAAACACATTGTAGATAGGAAAAATGACTACAAAGGGGAAAATAATGACTTTAACCACTAATGTGCTCTCTCTCTGTTTCTTCCCTTCTCCTCTAAGATCTTCCCCTTTTCTTCCTTCTTTCAGAGCCTCCCCGAGTTACAGCTGTTTGGGAAGCCTTAATTTAGCAGTAAAGGAAAATTCCATCACTTAAATTATTTTCAATTATCACTTCACTTATTCAGTTTTGGTGCCAATACATATTTAAGAAAAGTTTATACCAAACCATAGCATTGAATTATTAAGTAAAAGAACAGGTACAATTCCCAATTAAAAAAATTCCATCTCATATGTCTCATTTTTCAACTTGCTTGATGCTTTGCAAGGAAGATTTGTATATCACATTGTACAAATTTAACATTCTTAAGTTTAATGAGTGGGAGGAAAATATTTCACTGTGTAAGCCAGAATGATCAGTTGTCGGAAAAGAGAAGTAGGATTCCTGAAAACTCCATGCTCCTAAACTGTGTGGTACAAGGCCAAAGAATGAATAACACTTCCAAGAAAATCAATTAGCAGCAGGCAAAGTCAGAATGGTATTAGAGAAGGAAAAGATCACAAACACAGACTTACACAGTAGGCTGAGAAATTTTGAGGAGAGTTTGTGTGCCTACATAAAAATATATGTAGATGTGATGAGTACTCCCAAGTAAAATAATTAAGTCACTTGGCTGGAGAGAAGATGGTGGGTACTAATAGATAGATTAGAGAAAATGTTTTTTTTTTAATTTATTTTTATTGATTTCAGAGAGGAAGAGAGAATGAGAAAGAGAAAGAAACATCAATGATGAGACATAATCATTGATCAGCTGCCTCTTGCATGGCCCTACTGGGGATCAAACTAGCAACCCAGACAAGTGCCCTTGACTAGAATTGAACCTGGGACATTTTAGTCTGCAGGCTGACATTCTATCCATTGAGCCAAATCAGCTAGGGTAAGAAAATGTTTGTTAATAGCAATAAAAATGTTTAATTTGCTAGAGCTGCTTTAAGAACATACCACAGACTGGGTGGTTTAAACAATAGATATTTATTTTCTCCAGATATGGAGGCTAGAATTAAAAAAAAAAAAGTGTCAGCAGGATTAATTCCATCTGAGATCTCTCTTCTTGGTTTGTAGATGAGCATCTTCTTCTTGTCTTCATATCTTCTTCCTTTCATATCTTTTTCCCTCTGTGTCTGTGTCCTAATTTCCTCTTCTTTTAAGGGCACAGATCATATCAGATTAGGGCCCACTCTAATAACCTCATCTATCTCTCTCTATATAAAAGCCTAATATGCTAATTGTCCCTCTGACCTTTCAACTGTTCGACCAGTCACTATGATGCACACTGACCACCGGGGGGGCGGGGGGGGGTGCAGATGTTCCGACCGGTAGGTTAGCCTGCTGCTGGGATGAGCCCCATTGGGACTGAATAAGATGGGCCAGATATATCCTGGAGCACTCCTGTGGTCCTTCCTGGCCTTGATCATGCACTGGTGGGGTCCCTTGGCCTGGCCTATGCCCTTTTGCAATTGGGGACCTCTAGGGAGATGTTAGAGAGCTGGTTTCGGCCTGATCCCCACAGCCCAGGCTAAGGGACCCCACTGGTGCATGAATTCATGCACTGGGCCTCTAGTTTTAATATAATTACCTCTTTAAATACCCTATCTCCAAATATGGGTATATTCTGAGGTACTTGGTCTAGGATTTTAACATATGAATTTGCAGGTAGGGGAGACACAGTTCAGTCTACAACAGCCTACAAAGATGTATCTTTTAGTATCATTAAAATATGCTCTAGCTATGTAAAAATATCCAGGAAACTCAGTTCATAGGGTCTTTGATAAATTCTTACACTTCAGTTTTAGGCTATCAAAATACCTATCAGATTTACTTCAGTTGCAGTTTTCTCCTACTCCATCCCCCTTCTGTTTCTTTGTCTAACGGAAATCTTGGTACAATAGCAGCTTGTCTCCCACAGACAGATTTCAGGGCAGGGATAATACACAAGAATTAATTTACTGCAGCCAAGCATTAGACAGCCCAGCAATGCCAGAGGATTAATTCCTTGTCTACAAACTCATGGAGGTGCTATCATGATGACTTGTCTTATGGGGCATGATAAAAGTTCATGGTTATATACACGGTGCTATCCACACAATGGAGGTTAAAAAAAAAGGGGGGGGAGTGTATAATATATAGTACTCTGCAAAGAAGATTCTCACTGAGCCTTTTTCTTGTGGGTATTCAAAAGTATCCAATTTAGTTCATTCAATAACCTTATAAAATTGACATTTTTATCACCACTTTACAGATAAACATAAGGGTTAGTAACTCATCCAAGGTCATATGGATTTAAAAAAATATCAAAGTAACATGCAATAAACTATGCATACCCAAAGTGTACAACCTAGTACCGTCTGTGAAACCACTAGCACAACCAAAGTGCGCAACAGATTCATAATCCCTGAAAAGTTCCCTCACGATCCTTTATCCCTCCCTCCTTACTCCTCTGCAACCACCACCCTTTGACCTATATCCCCTGATCTGTACTTTGTTACTAGACATTAGCATGCATTTCCTAGAATTACTTTCAAATGGAATCATACAATATATATTATTTTTATATTGTTTTCCTTCTTTCTATGTATTTTAAGATTAATTCATTTTATACCATATTAGTAGGTCGTTGTTGTTTTTTATCTCAGTATAGTGTTTCTATGTATAGATGTGACATAATTTGTTTACTTACCTGTTCATGGACATTTGTGTTTTTTCCAGGTTTTGATTGCTACAGATAAAGCCAATATAAAACACATGGTTTTACTTCTCTTGTGAAAACATTTAGAAGAGGAATGGCTGGATCTTGTTGTGGTTTTTTTCTTATCTGATCTGACAATTTCTGCATTTAATTGGAATGTTTAGAATATTTACACTTGATGTGATTACTGATATGGTGAGGTTCATGTCTATGGACTTGTTATTTGTTTAATACTTATTTCATCTGCACTTTGCTCCTTTCTCCTTTGGTCTCCTTTTGGATTAAATATGTCTTAACACTTAATTTTACCTCCTTTGTTTGGTTATTACCTACATCAGGGCAATTGTAGGGCTGACTTCATTTGTTTCCCATCTATCTTTTGTTGTCTGAGGTCCAGTGTCATGAAAACCATTTATTTCATATGTTTTGTCTGGTTTTAATGGTTGTTTCAAGTAGAAGAGTAAATCTAGTCCTAGTTACTCTGTCTTGCTAGAAACTTATGTCTATATATTATATAGATTTAAGTAGCAGATAAAAACTGGACGCCAAGCCTATCTTATCCACTACGTAATGCTGATAATCACCATCAGAGCAAAGAAGCCTAGAGTCCATTGTCTCTTAGGTCATCTATTTGTGATGTTTATCTCCCTCCCCCCCAAACAGCTCCTGAAATTTATTATTGTCTTCTATATAAATACTAGGGATCCGGTGCATGAAATTCGTGCATGGGGGGGGGGAGGACCGGTCCCTCAGCCCACCTGCACCCTCTCCAATATGGAGTCCTTGGGGACTCTCAGAATCCAGGACCTCTGGTTCTTAACTGCTAACCTGCCCTAACCACTCTGCCTGACTGCCTGCCTGATCCTCCTAACTGCCCTCCCCTGCCAGCCTGGTCACCCCTATTAATTTTCTTTTTTAATCTTATCCCCTTCATGCACAATTGTATTTGACTTCCTTATTGGCTTCTTCCTCTCACACAATTTTTCTCCTTTATGTAACACTTTTCCTACTGACTCATCATTTATAAACTTTTCTTTCCTCCGTATTTCCTACTTCTGTTCCATCATCATTCTTCCCATTTTTCTACTACCCTCCCTCCCTTCCCACATTCCTTCTTTCCTTTATCTTTACCCCTGACCACCCTCCCCTTTTCCTTCCTTCCCACCTTAATTTTTTTCTTCACTTCCTCCCTCTGACCTGCTTTGTTCCCTCCTCCATTCCTTCCAAGGCTGCTCCCTGCCCCTTGGCTGCTGCCTGGGAATCCATCACAGGGCACACACACACACACATACACACACACACACACACACACACACACACACACGGAGGCCTAAGTCCCTTACAATCGTGATCCATTTCAAGGCTGCAGCTGAGGGGCAGGCTGGCTGGCTGCTCCTGCCCTGCCTTCCCGCCCTGCAACTGCGGCCACTGGCCGGCCTGTGCTTCAGCCTGAATCATGGGGCCCCTCTATCCAAACCAGAGCCACAGGCCAGCTCACTCCTCCTGCCTCACGCTGCCGAGGCTGTGGCCTCCGCCATCTTGGCTGGGCTAATTTGCATACAGTCGCTCTGATTGGCTGGTGGGAGTGGCTTAGGCATCCTGAAGAAATGGTCAATCTTAATATTATGCTTTTATTAGATTAGATGTACGTCAACATATAGTATTATTTTTTCCTACCTTTTGTGTTTAAAGACCAGCCATGGTTGAAAGTTGAATGTGATTAATAAATAAGTGATAGGCGTTTGCTAGGAATTAATGTCATTTTATGGTTCTCTTAAAGGTGCAATTACTCAAACAAATGTTAGAAAGTTTTTTATAAGTTATGATAAAATGGAGGAAATCTAAAAATTTCTTACAGAAGAAAACTATGTGAGAAATTGTCTAATTATTATTATTTATCAAATACAAACTTGCTGCAAAAATATGTATAATAATCCAGAATTTATTACATAAACAATAGGAATATTTCTTAAACTTAGATAGAATTTTTATCTGACAGGGTCATTACCATTGTTGCTATTCACTGAAGCACGAACGCTGCTTCTCCTTCACACACATTTTAAGAATCATCTCATTGTTGATTTCCACACATCTCTGTAAGTGCATTTTTAAGACATTGTAAGTTTCTCTATTTCCATGGAAACTCCGGCAACAGGTACATTGGAGTGCAGGCTACCATCTGTAGCCACACATGCATAGGACATGATCATAAAGCTAAAAAGCATTTAAAAATAGCATTACCTCTCTAAGGACATCATTTTTATTTAAAGCAATGAGGAGACTACAGGTAAGCTGGATATTATGGCTATCACTGATTCCTAGTCCAGAGGTTGCTATAGATGTATCTTTGAAAAATAATGTATCTTTATCTCCATTGGAGTAATGGAAGCATTAATTTTAGAAAAACAAAGAACAGCTCTAATCAGTTTGGCTCAGTGGATAGAGCATCGGCCTGTGGACTGAAGGGTCCCAGGTTCAATTCCCATCAAGGGCATGTACCTTGGTTGCAGGCACATCCCCAGTAAGAGGTGAGCAGGAGGCAGCTATTGGATGTTTCTCTCTCATCGATGTTTCTTTTTTAAAAAATTATTTTATTTTATTTTAAAATTAAATCTTTATTGTTCAGATTATTACAGTTGTTCCTCTTTTCCCCCCCATAGCTCCCCTCTACCCAGTTCTCACCCCATCCTCTGCCCTTATTCCCCCCCCACTGTCTTTATCCATAGATGTACGATTTTTGTCAATGTTTCTAACTATCCCTCTCCCTTCCTCTCTATAAAAAAATCAATAAAATATATTTAAAAAAAAGAAAAACAAAGAACAAAAATACAAAAAAATGTGCAAATATCCACTAAACAAAATATGTAAAGGACCTACATGGCCACAATGCAGCTATATTGTGAGTTTATAATGGGAGGCAGAAGAACTCATTCAAATCTCTGTTGGTCACTTAGTAGCTACAACCTTAGGCAATCACTAAGTGCCTTTTAACTTCAAAGTTGATAAGAAGACAAAATGAAGTAATAGACATGAAAGCACTCTAAAAACTATTAATCATGACAGAAGGAAAAGGGAAATTTATTAGAAATCACCCTTTTCCCACTTCAGTTATAGCAATTATATAGTTAAAATATGACTCATTCCCCAGATGTCTTTCTATTCATTGCCCCTAAAGGTTTTCAATTCTTTAGCCCTAATTGAGAGAGAGAGAGAGACAGAGAGAGAGAGAGAGAGAGAGAGAGAGAGAGAGAGAGAGAGAGAGAGAGATTCTTTATAAATCAAAGAATCCATTGATCAATTGATGGTGGACTTTAAAGTTGATTCTGGAAAACAATATTTTCAATTTGACCTCTTTCCTCTTGACTACATATATTTCTTCCTCTTTGTCTTTCTGTTGTTTTAACTTTTTGTAACACTCTCTACTTTCCCTACTTTTCTGCTCCTGTTATACAGTTTTAACCTAGCCTACAAAACTGAAATGCTACCTCTTGGGTGAAGATGGTTTATACATTTGTCAGCAATAAGCTTTCCTTTTGAATCCCTAAGCATCCATGAAACTCAGTTTCACACGTAGTATTTACTTACTTCTCTCCTCTCTTAGATTACCCAGACAATTCTCCTGAGATGTGTATAAGTGTATCAGCCACTGTACAACTCCTCTCAGAAGTCTTGTAGACACTTTAAACTTAATAAGAGCACATAAAGTCTCCAAATCTGTTTTTCCTTTTATTCCCTCTCAGTGAATAGTGCACATGTCCAGCTAGTTTTGCAAGCCAAGAAACCTCAGAGACATGCATGCTGTCTTCATTATTTCACCTCTCCGTGTGAAGGTAAAAGTTGATATTTATTAGCATGACATGCAAAGCTATCACCTGACCTCTGCTTCTCTCCACAAATCATCTTTTACCACTTGTTTTCTCTACCTGCTGCTATACCAGGGTTCTGCTCTTGAGGTTCAAACGTCTCAAAATATTTTTCTTCCTCCTAATCTTTACTTTTTCGTCTCTCACTGACACATCTTAATGTTTCAAACTGATTTCCATATCCAAGCAGCCCTTGACAAGAAAAAAATGCCATGTTAGTAAACTGAGCAAAACCTGATTAGTTTTAAAGCTTATCTGCTTTCTCATCAGGTTCAATGGATCACTGCACCCTTTCTGAAACATTATCTGTTTCTGACCTCCATAATAATACTTTATCCTAGATTTCCTTGTACTTTGCTGATAGTTCCTTGTCTATTTCTTCTTTTAACTCATCTTACTTGAAGTGCTGAAGATTCTCAAGGCTCCTTCCAAGGATTTCCTTTCCCTTTATCCAACATTTTTCCCCTGAGGTGATTTAACCATTTCCCTCTTATAACCTTACTCTCATTTATCCTTTAGTGACTCCCAGGTAATTTTTCAGGATACAATTTTCTTTTAGTACCTGAGTCATACATTTAAGAAGCTTACTCAACATTTCTACTTGAATATCTCATAGGCAGCTCAACTTACTACCTGCAAGATCAAATTATTGCTTTTTCTCCAAGTCCTCTCCATCTCTAGCATTTCAGTAAATGATGAATGACCTATTTACCAAAGCCAAATCTGGAAATAAACACTAAACACTTCCATCTTTCTTCCTCATTCAGATCCAATCAACCGCTAAGAACTGTTAATGCATGTACATATAAGTGAGAATAAGTGTGGGGGGGGGAAGTACACACACACACACACACACACACACACACACACACACACACTGAGTGGCCAGATTATTATGATCAGCCCATCAGTACTTCTTTGGGCCACATTTTGCCTTCAATACTGTGACAATTCTTCTTGGCATTGACTCCATGAGATGTTGAAAGGTGATGTGAGAAATCTGACGCCATGCCTCATGAATAGCACTGTCCAGTTCTGTGAGATTTGATGGTTGTGGAATCATCTGCTTGATGGCTCTTTTAATTTTGTCCCACAAATGCTCAATTGGATTGAGATCTGGTGATTATGGGGGCCACCTAAGCAAGGTAAAGTCTCCCTCATGTTCTTGAAACCACTCCTGCACAATATGAGCACTGTGGCATGGCACATTGTCTTATTGGAAGAAGCCATCTCCATTGGGATATGCCATCAACATGATAGGATGAACTTGGTCAGCAATGATACTTAGATATATTGTGCTATTCAGACATTTATAATGATCTAGCTCTCTAGCAACTTCAGCACGAAATTATAGCTAATTTGCCTACAAACCTCAGGTGGTCATAATAATCTGGCCACTCAGTGTGTGTGTATGTGTGTGTGTGTGTGTGTGTATACATAGAGTAATATTGAAATGGACTATTTCTACTTGATGCCTAAGCCACTCCCACCAGCCAATCAGAGCAGCTGTATGCAAATTAACCCAGCCAAGATGGAGGCCAACAGTCTCAGAGCTAGAGTAAACAGGCAGCTTCCGTTGAAGCAGGAGTAACCTGTCTGCCACCAGCTGGGCTTCTCTGTGCTCCAGGCAACATACTTGCAACATTGTTGCAATTATAGAAGCCTCAGAACTGAAGCAAACAGCAGGCCTGGGCGTGACTACTAAGGCAACATTCTTTCAATTATAGAAGCCACAGAGCTGAAGCAGACAGGAGGCTTTGTTACCTGCCTAGGCCTCTGCTTAAAGGAACAGTATCAATTATAGAAGATAAATAAACCCCAGAAACGTGCTTCCAGCCAGCCTTTTTGGGACATTGGGTCAATGAAAGCAGTGGGCAGCCTGAAAGCCTGAAAACAGCCCTCAGTCCATTACCCAGGCTGGCCACACCCCAATGGGGTGAGGGACCCCACTGGGGGGCTTGGCCAGCCTGCAAACAGCCATTAGCCCCTCAACCAGGCTGGCCAGGTACCCCAGTAGGAGCCCAAAACCTGAAGGGATTGTGGGCAGCCTGAAAACGCCCCTCAGCACCTTACCCAGGCTGTCCAGGCACCCAAGTAGGAACTCAAAACCTGAAGGGCTGTGGGCAGCCTGAAAGCACCCCTCAGCTCCTCACCCAGGCTGCGCAGGCACCCCAGTACGGACCCAAAACCTGAAGGGCTGTGGGCAGCCTGAAAACGGCCCTTAGCCCGTCACCTAGGCTGGCCACACCCCAATGGGGTGAGGGTCCACACTGGGGGGCTTGGCCAGCCTGCAAACAGCCATCAACCCCTCACCCAGGCTGACCAGGCATGCCAGCAGGTGGACATCCCCAGAGGGGTCCCAGACTGCGAGAGGGCACAGGCCGGGCTGAGGGACCTCCTGAGTGCACAAATTTTTGTGCATCGGCCCCCTAGTATATATATACTAGAGGCCTGGTGCATGAAATTTGTGCATGGAAGGAGGGGTCAAAACCGGCAGTTGGACATCCCCCTCACAATATTGGACCACTGGCTCCTAACTGCTCACCTGCCTGCCTGATCACCCCTAACACCTCTGCCTGTCAGCCTGATCCCCCCTAACTGCCCTCCCCTGCTGGCCTAATCGCCCCAAACTGCTTCTCCATCAGCCCCCACCACTGTGGCTTTGTTTGGAAGGAGGACTGGACAACCAGAAGATGTCTGGTTAACATGGTCTAATTAGCATATTACCCTTTTATTAGTGTGTATATATATATTCCACCCCCCCTCACTTATTCCCAACTCCTCTCTGGCTACCTTCTTAGTATAAGGTATTGCCTGAAATACCAACATAGCCTTCAATATAGCATCCAATATCCACCTTTGCTCAACTACAATCTATTCACCACACTGTGACCAAAGGATATTTTAAAAAATTACAAATTGAATCATGTCATTTTTTTAGTTCAAAACTCTTCTTTGACTTTTATTGTGCTTTTAGAATTATATCATAGTTTTAATAGAGCCTATAAGATTTTGGATTGGATGCTCAATTTTTTTTCTTCTTGCTTCTTATTTTAGCTAACTCCTGATCATTCTAAATTAATTATCTTCTTTGAAATTTCAGACTGGTTTAGCCACTTTCCCAATTAAATACCTGCAACTTCTCCTTTTTCCACTCATCATTATTATAATAAATTATTAATTTATATAATTATTTATCTAAATTTTACTTGACATGATGTATTTTATATTTCATATAGTCAGGGTTTTTCTAGTTCACCAGCATTGATGAGGGTGCTGGTCTATAGTCACTTCTTAATGTCTATTTCTCAAATGAATGGATAAATACATGGGTGAGTAAATCTTATTCCTTGCCATTCCCTTGCTCTCTCTCTCAAGCTTAACTATAAATGTAAATTTGTCAGTTATGAACTGTATCATATTTTCTCCAGCTATATTTACACAACTATAACCTGTGCCTGAATGCTCCTGCTACCTTCATTGGCTGACTGATGCAATCTTTTAGCACTCAACCCAAGTGTCAACCCCATCAAAAGTCTTGTACTCTCTTCACCACAGCATGCACAGTTAGTGTGATGTGACCCTGCCATCAGAGTATAGGAATGCTGACTTCTGCCTTGTCCACTCCTACGCTTTTGTGTTTGGTTACCTATGTTTTGTTTCTCTTCTGAGCTTTAAGCTTCTGTAGAGTGGACTAATATGTTTTAGACCTTTATCTTCAGAGGCTAATACTGTGCCTGGTATTTGGGCAATAACTAATCTATAACTATAATAGTCAATAATTTTTGAATAATCAACTTCTTAACAGCAAGGCCAATGTATTTGACATTTTAACATCTACCACTCTGTTTGGTGCTGTTCTAAATAAGAGATGTTCAGTTAACATTAAATGGTTTATTATCTCTTATTTCACTTAATACTTACGGCAGCTTCCCATTCTAATCCTTATCCTCTGTACCCTTCTCCCTAGTATTATCCTTATACAACGTAAGGCTCTTGATGCAAGAAAAAGCATTTGCAGAAACAGAAGTGTCAAGGATAAAAGAAATGAAACTTCTAGTAATATACTGATTTATGTCCCTAACAAATTTTCTATTTAAAATGTCTCAATGAAATATTAAAGCAGGGCACGCATTTGAGGTGCATTTATAAACCTCATTCTACTTGAAAAGTACCATTTTTATCTGATAAACTTTTCATAAAAGTCAGTAATTTAAATAAAATACTAATTTTTAGAAATGTCTGTTCTTGTCCATACATTTTCATGGAAAATCTTAGTTCTCTATTTTAGTCTCTATTTTATCTCCCCTTTCATTTGAAAAAAAAAAAAAAAGCAATACATTTAGGGTGTGAAGTTTTAGCTATAAATTTACTGCTTTTATTTTTATTATAGCAATGATTTTATGTAAATTAACAGTCATTTGAATCTCCAGGCACTTGTATTATAGATCTCTGTAGGAATGTATTTAAAATTTGTAGAACATAGATCTTAGAAAAAGCATGTATTTGTAAGTCAGTATTTCCTCTCTTGTGATATATTATTACTACACATTATTTAGGTTATTTTTTAAATACAGCCCAGATACATATTTCTTCCTTAAATTTTCTAAGATAGTTTTAAACAATTTCAAAATCTTCTGAAAAATAACACAATATTATTATGTTATGTTCTTGCCACTCATGACCTGTGCAACTTTGGTGACAACTTATGAGATCTAAGGAGATCTACTATTGGAAAATAAAAGTTGTTGATAATATAATTTTAAGTCCTCAAATGTTTGGCCAGGCATGTAATTCTATAGCAAAACATAAAAGTTAATTGCTTTTGCCTTGACCGATTTGGCTCAGTGGATAAAGTGCCAGCCTGTGGACTGAAAGGTGTCAGGTTCGATTCCAGACAAGTGCATGCACCTTAATTGAGGCCACATCCCCAGTAGGAGGTGTGCAGGAGGCAGCTGATCACTGCTTCTCTCATCAATGTTTCTAACTCTCTATCTCTCTCCCTTCCTTTCTGTAAAAAGTCAATTAAAATATATTTTAAAAAGAAAGTTAATTGCTTTTAAAACTATAGAAACATTGAGATAGGTAAATTTCTTTAAAATCATGATCTAAAATGCTATTTTATAATTTGTTTATTATTCATTCAGCTATAATGTCATAGTAATCTTTAATGAAAGATAATTCATTTAAAATATGAAATATAGCTTTTATTATTTCTTAAGTAATAGCTTTTAAATTTATTGAGACAGTTTGTATACAAAAGTAGTTTAAAATAATAACTTAAACACTTATAACCTCTATGTCAGTTCTCAGCACGACTAATAAATAAATTGGATTCCATTTGGTACTTATATAAAGTGGTTGGAACTTTTCTAGACATTATCAGGGATTTTCTATTGAGGCCTCTGACCTTTTTTATCGTTGAAAAGTAAAATTCCAATTGTCAGAGTTGTTGTTGTTATTGTTGTTTTTTAATCTCCTGTTTCCTATTTCATACAAAAATCCAAATTGAATGCTTATCTCAGATGGTCCATGCTATTATTTCATACTAGAGCCCTGGTGCATGAGTTTGTGCACCAGTGGCATCCCTCAGCCTGGCCTATACGATAGAGCTGAAACTGGCTCTCCAACATCCCCTAAAAGTCCCAGATTTTGAGAAGGGGCAGGCCAGGCCGAAGGACCCCACTGGTGTATGATTGGGAGGCTGGGGAAGGATGTGGGAGTTTGACCAGCCAGTGAGGGACCATGGGAGGGCTCCAGGGCATGTCCGGCCATCTCGCTCAGTCCTGATCAATTGGACCCCAGCAGCAAGCTAATGTACTGGTTGGAGCGTCTGCCCCCTAGTGGTCAGTGCACATCATAGTGACTGGTTGAGTGGCCTTAGGATATCATTAGCATATTATGCTTTGATTGGTTGAATGGCTGATGGAAAGACCAGACACTTAGCATATTAAGCTTTTATTATATAGGATAAAGCTAAAATTTCAGGCCCCTGTATATTTGGAATAACTTCTGAATGAGTACAATTGGCCTAAATTAATGTGAAATATATTGGTTCATTGAAATATATTCCCTTTGAGGCATTTTCTTTGCTATTGGGAGCTAATATTAAGTGGGCCTCACTATTTGATATTAGTAATGACATTTTAATGTAGAGTCAACCTCATACATAGGTCTCGGGTGACCCTTAAGACCCTCCCTCACAAGACTAGAAATGTAAATGGATTGATAGGGTGAGAAAAGCATGCTCCTTTTTTCTCTCCTATTAGTGGCCCTCACTTTTCATCTTTCATTTCCCCTGTCTGGAGCTACCTGGTAGTCCCAGAGATAGAATACCCTCTGGAAATCCATTTGTAATACACTGACCATAATGGCCTTAATCAGAAGAGTTAAGAGATACTTATGTGGAATAGAGCTATTCATTTGGGCTGCACAGATGCATATCGGCATCAGATGTTTTATCCTTTCTTGGTACCGATTTTAAAATCACCTCAAATACCTTGAGAATGATCACCTTTAAAGTGTTCCACAAGGAAGGTTCCCCTTAGATTTAAGCAGTGAGATTTACCATAAGGAATTAAATATGCCAATTTAGCACGTGGAATTATATGACACTGAATAAGATTGAACTTATGTGTTGATTTGGTTATGTACTAAGTCTGAATGTATAGATATAAATCAGGCGGAGTGCATACTGAGTAGCCTAGCGAGACTGCGGTGAAGGCTTCTGCACAAGAAATAGTATATAATAAAACTGAAGATATGTACGTACTGGGCCTTCAGTTCCAGGGTATTGACTTTTGGCTTTAATTCTTAGGTAAGGAAGAGAACTTTGGATCAAGTAGTATGATCAAAGCAGTCAAATATGTCTCAGCCCTCAGCAGTCTTGAAGTTCAATAGTGACTCTCATGCTGTGAAGCAAGATGCTTTTAATTCTAACTGCTCTGAAAAACCTCATGAAAGCAATTCATAAGACTGATCATTTCAAACTGATTCTAAAATTCAGAAGTGCCACCTTGGGATGAATAGCACGCCTTCCGTTTTAATCTCTAGTAAGATCCCAGCAGCTTTAGCTTGCTGAGATAGATGGGCACTTGAGGTGAAAATGAATGGCAGTGGGAGAGTTCACATGTCACACAGCAGAAAAGGTTGGAAAGTGAGAGCAAGAAGTCAAGGTTAAAGCACGTGAACACTGTAGACTGATTCACAATGAGAAAGGGAAGATAAAACCCCACATTATGTAATGACATAAAGGGATATTAAATAGAGGCCAGGGAGCTATTATTTCTCCCAGACAAGGGAAAAGAAATAAGATATAATGCTCATGTGCTGCAATAGGGAATATTTAGGTCAAACAGAGAAAATTTCAACTTAAAGAACGTTTAAACAAGTATTCACTGGAGGATTCATACTACATTTTCAAGACAGAAACTTAAATTCCTCCTTTAAGAAAGGTTGACTAGTTCTCTTCATGCTGAACTGATTGAGAATCTTTGAGGAAAAAAGTGTTTCTTTGACTATATTTTATTATCAATGAGTTGGTGGAGAGACAGGCACGCACCGTATAAACCACATTCTTATGAGCTTCCTCAGAATGCGACTTAGATTGTGTCAGCACTAATTAAAATAATTTACACACAGAGACGGCGACATTACGGAGCTTCAGTTAGAAGAAAACAGCGCAAAGCCAGCGAAAACACTGGAAACTGAATCAATGTAAGCTCTACAGTTTTCAATATCTGCTAATCAAATAGGTGATAATGGTTGGTGCATGAATCTCAGTACATAAGTTGGGTGTAAAAGAGGGATCCTTTTATTTTCTATAGTCACCTAATACTTGACTTTGTATTTTAATGGGCTAGTGGAAAATGTTACCCTCTATTTCTCTTGGGCTCATTCTCTTCCCCAGGTTTGGGTTCCAGCCCAGGTTTTGAATCATGCCTCTAATTCTTGGTTGGTTATGGGTTCATGAGGATTAGTCAGTACTTCTTGCTTTGGTCTGCATGTGTTGTTTCTGTCTGACTGACACTTTCCAGTCAAGAGATTTTGGGCTATTTCTAGTACCAGAGGAGAGAAGCAAGGAGAGAGAATGAGGATCCCAGTCCAACTGAATGGGCTCTGCAGTCCCTGAGATGGGAGGATTACAGCCCCACTAAAACCTGAAAGAAGGGCAAGATGGCTAGAACTCAGAGAATAAGGGGAGAGGGGCAGAATCAGGGATACATCTGCGTCAGAGCCTGCTGCTTACCCATCTTGCTAATGCTGCCTGCTAGTTAGATTACTAGGGGATGGGACTTGGTGCTGAATTTCAGAGAATCACAGCCCAAAGGAATTGTTTCTATGTGTGATGAGACTGGTTAAGCCGCCAACTACTCTGTTTCTCCAAGACATATTTTCATTTCCAAGAATCTTCCTTCTCCTATTTAGTTCCTACATAACCTTTAATGTATTTTTCTAAGGGTTTAGATGTACCACACACCTCAGAATCAATTTAATGGTGATCCTTTCTAGTTAAGTGGAAGGAAGGAAAAGGGAAAAATATGTTAAAGAAAAATATATGTCAATAACTCCAAATATTGTCCATTTCCCATTTAACAGCAATAATTGAGTGCCAATAATGTGCCAGGCCCTGTGCTAGGAATTAAAATAATTTGTCATGCCTAGGAGTTTCTCATAATCTTGTGGGATAATATATAGAAGAAGAAGAACAATTACTGGGGAATAAATTTATATTCAGAGTATATATTTTTTTCCATTTTTTAAATTGCTTATAGTATTACAACAAGTGTTAGATAGGTTTTCATTTTTCTCCCCTACCCCCCAGAGTATATTTTTGTAGGTTCTTTAGACTTTGAATATTAAAACTAAATATACTCAAATTATTAGAAAGCCCTCAGAACCTATTTTCACATAATCATAAATTCCAAATGGGAATGAATTTCATGGGCTACTTAGTCTACCCCTTATGTAAGACTCAAATGTCCTCAAATATCACTTATAAATGATCATGCAATTATCGCTCAGAGATTTTCAATTTTGCGTCAAGTTATTCAAATTTTTAACAGTGTTATTTTTATAATTCCATTCATTGGCCCTTACTCTGTCTTCTGGAGAAAAAACAAAGTTAGTCTAATCATTCTTACTCTGTAGAAGTCTTATAATTAATTAGGGAACCATATTTGACACTGACAAATTTCTCAAGAATTGGGTGCTTAACTAGATGGCTCCCAAATGCAGGGATTTATCATAATTTGCCTAGTAATCCCTCATAATTAATGTTTAGGAAATTGCAGTTTATTTTTTTGCATATTACTATATCAACATAAAATACACTATTGTGGATGTTCTAAATTAATATTAACATGTTCAGACATGATGGAACAGCTGTATTTGTAGCCAAATACACATCATATTTGTTATTTTTCTGATTTTCAAAATCCAAGCATGTTTTGTTCACCAAATTAGAAGATGTCAAGACTCTGATATGCTTCTATTTAATTTAAAAAGAGAAAATGCATTAAAGAAAGATGTTAAAGAAAGGAGCAACTGAACTTCTAAGTCAGGGACTCTTAAGGTGGTGATAAATCTGGTGTGGTTATCAGGGTGTGGTCACAAGGCATACATAGGGTGTGGCCCTTTATTTTGCTGTCCAAGAATCACATACTTCTTAGTTAACCCCAAATTGAATACCTCTTGGAAATGAACTCACTAACCAAACTCTCAATATGAGCAATTATATGAGTTCCAGAGACCACAGCTGAGGAGAATTTGTTTCTAAGAATGAAGGGATGGGCTAAGCCAGTGGTTCTCAACCTTCCTAATGCCACGACCCTTTAATACAGTTCCTCATGTTGTAGTGACCCCCAACCATAGAATTATTTTTGTTGCTACTTCATAACTGTAATTTTGCTATTGTTATGAATCATAATGTAAATATCTGATATGCAGGATGTATTTAGGTGACCCCTGTGAAAGGGTCAATTGATCCCCAAAGGATTCTCGACCCACAGGTTGAAAACTGCTGGCCACTAAGCCATCCTTTGCCCCTTGATTTTCTATGATACATTTCTTTAAAGACTTTTTTTGTTAATTTTGAAAGAGAGAGGGAGAGAGAGAGAAACAGCCATATGAGAATGAAACACTGTTTGGCTGCCTCCTGCATGCCCCTCACCAGGGGTGGAGTGGAAACCGGGCATGTACCCAGACAGGGAATCTAACTGGCAATAGTTCGGTGCACTGAACGACACTCAGCCAACTGAACCATACCAAGGCAAGGTGATACTTTTTTTTTTTTAATTCCCAAGCACCCCTTTTTCTTCTTTACTTTCTTAGGACTAGGTGTTACCACATACCTACTGCATCAATGTAATTGACTTGATATAGTTTCTAGCTAAATGGCAGAAAAGAAAAGAGGGAAATATCTTTAGATTTGTTGTAATGTTAGAGAACCTCAATGCCTAGGTTCCAGGGTACTTCTCTCTGTAAGGGCACCCAGAAGGTAACACACACACACACACACACACACACATACACACAAAACCCAGAATACAGCTTAATTCAAGAAAATGATTTATTTATGGTCTTATCAGATATTGGCTAAAAATGAAGATTAACTGATTCTCCTTGTTATTTTTTTTAAATATTTCTCTCTAGTGTGTTATATATACCATATATATTTGACCCCTTCTCTGGACAGTACTGGATGTACACCAGTATATTATTACTGTTCAATTATTTATTGTTGTGTATTTTTTTTTTTCGTGAGAACCAGCTCCCTACTTTAACTTGGCATTATATTAAGAGGTAACAACACAGTGTCCTTCTCTAATATTTTAATTGCAGACTTGAAAATATATTTTGGTCACCTTAACTAGATTGAGGAATACCAGCACAAGAGATGACTTGCTGGTGTTGCAAATCGTTTGCTGAGTTTCACCAATATCCCTTTCAGATACCATCCTATAGATGACTAAACCTACGCATTTTATATTGATTTTACTAGGTTATATTTCAAAGAGTGAGTTTTCTGACCAGATCTTGTCACTAAATTTAATATACAATTACATAGTCTTTCTGAAAACTGTAGGAAGAACAGTCATTAACAAAATGTAAATAAATACTGAAAAACTTGTGAAGTCATTGAAGTTTATATTTAAGACAAACCAGACTTATCATTCCACTAGCGGCCCAGTGCACAAAAAATTGTGCAGTTGGGAGGTCCCTCAGCCCAGTCTGTGCCCTCTCACAGTCTGGGACCTCTCTGGGGATGTCCACCTGCTGGTGTGCCTGGCTAATCTGGGTGAGGGGCTGATGGCTGTTTGCAGGCTGGCCAAGCCCCCAGTGGGAACTCTGACCCCATGGGGGTGTGGCCAGCCTGGGTGAGGGGCTGAGGGCTGTTTTCAGGCTTTCAGGCTTCCCACAGTTCCTTCAGGTTTGAGGTCCCTACTGGGATACCTGGCCAGCCTGGGTGAGGGGCTGATGGCTGTCTGCAGGCTGGCTAAGCCCCCCAGTGGGATCCCTCATCCCATTGGGGTGTGGCCAGCCTGGGTGAGGGGCTGATGGCTGTCTGCAGGCTGGCCAAGCCCCCCAGTGGGGTCCCTCATCCCATTGGGGTGTGGTCAGCCTGGGAGATGGGCTGAGGGGCGTTTTCTGGCTTTCAGGCTGCCCACAGCTCCCACTGACCCAATGTCTCAGCAAGGCTGGCTGGAAGCAGGTTTCTGGGGTTTGTTTATCTTCTATAATTTATACTCTGTTCCTTTAAGCTGAGGCCTAGGCAGGTAACAAAGGTAATGAAGCCTACTATCTGCTTGGCTTCTATAATTGAGACAATGTTGCCTTAGTATTGGCAGGCAGGACTGCTGTTGCTTCAACTCTGAGGCTTCTATAATTGAGACAATGCTGCAAATATGTTGTTGTCTGGAGCCAGGAGAAACCCAGCGGCTGGCAAATAGTTTTACTCCGGGCTGCAACGGAAGCTGCCTGTTTACTCAGCTCCGTGAGTGTCGGCTTCCATCTTGGCTGGGTTAATTTGCATACAGCCACTCTGATTGGCTGGTGGGCGTGGCTTAGGCATCCCGAAGAAATGGTCAATTTCAATATTATGCTTTTATTAGATAAGATTCTTTTTATTTATTTATTTATTTATTTATTTTTATTATTACTTAAAATATTACAAAGAGTAATACATATGTCTCCCCCGTTTTTTCCCCCTTGATCTTCCCCCACCCTCCCCTACTCCCCAGTGTTTTGTGTCCATTGGTTATGCTTATATGGATGTATAAAAGTCCTTTGGTTGATCTCTTTCCCCTCCTCCCCAACCCTCTCCGGCCTTCCTGCTATAGTTTGACAGTCTGTTTGATGCTGCTCTGCTTCTGTATCTACTTTTGTTTATCAGTTTATAATGGTTGTTATTATCCATAAATGAGTGATATCATGTGGTATTTTTCTTTCATTGATTGGCTTATTTCACTTAGCATAATGCTCTCCAGTTCCATCCATGCTGTTGCAAATGGTAAGAATTCCTTCTTTTTTTTTTACAGCAGCATAGTATTCCATTGTGTAGATGTACCAAAGTTTTCTAATCCACTCATCTGATGATGAGCACTTAGGCTGTTTCCAAATCTTAGCTATGGTAAATTGTGCTGCTATGAACATAGGGATGCATATATCCTTTCTGATTGGTATTTCTGGCTTCTTGGGTTATATCCCTAGAAGTGGGATCACTGGGTCAAATGGCAGTTCCATTTTTCAATTTTTGAGGAAACGCCAAACTTTTTTTCATAGTGGTTGCACCAGTCTGCATTCCCACCAGCAGTGCAGGAGAGTTCCTTTTTCTCTGCATCCCTCCAGCACTTGTTGTTTGTTTAGTTGTTGATGATAGCCATTCTTACAGGTGTGAGATAGTACCTCATTGTTGTTTTGATTTGCATCTCTCAGATGATTAGTGACTTTGAGCATGTTTTCATATGTCTCTTGGCTTTCTGAATGTCCTCTTTTGAAAAGTGTCTATTTAGGTCCTTTGCCCATTTTTTGATTTGATTGTTTATTTTCTTTTTGTTAAGTTGTATGAGTTCCCTATAAATGTTGGAGATTAAACCTTTATCGGTGATAACATTCCATTCTTTATATTTTTTCTTGAAGTCGCGTCAAAAAGTGATTTGATTATTCACCTGAAGTTTCACATGACAAATGAAATAGGAATAACCATTTAAAATTTGCATGTTTAAGCCAGAACCAGTTTGGCTCAGTGGAGAGAGCGTCGGCCTGTGGACTGAAGGGTCCCAGGTTTGATTCCTGTCAAGGGCATGTACCTTGGTTGCAGGCACATCCCCGGGGGGGGGGGTGCAGGAGGCAGCTGATCGATGTTTCTCTCTCATCGATGTTTCTAACGCTCTATCCCTCTCTCTTCCTCTCTGTAAAAAATCAACAAAATATATTTTTAAAAATTTGCATGTTTAAGATTATCAAGCAATTTACTCTACATTATTTTATTTAATCTTCACAGCACTGGCAGGCAATAATATTTAGTAACTTTTAATGTTTTTGCTAGAGTAGTTGTTCTTAGAATGTGGTCCCTATATTAGAGCATCAACAATGCCTGGGAGCTTGAAAGAAATGAAAAATGTTGGTGTTGTCCAGAGGTACTGAATCAGAAATCATTTTTGTTTACTCATTTTGATATCAAAATGCTTTTCCTTAAAATAAGGTATTCAAATCTCTTGGGCACAGTGGTGGGAGGTTTCCCATCAATTTATCTTCCCATGTATAGAAGATGTAGTTGTATTTGCTACTCAGCATCTACTTTCCCTGATTTCCTTCTGTGGGACAACCCATTCTCATTTGCTTTGAGTGAACTATATTCCATAATACTCCCACTCACTGGTTTGGGGGTGAGCAATTATCTAGCCTAAGCTAATTAGCCCACAATATTCCCCTAACACAGTGATTGGTACATGGATGAGGCATATGACCAAACAAAATCCAATGCATAAAGCATTTTGCTGGAATATATACATATATATCCTATCTAATAAAAGAGTAATATACAAATTGACCATCACAAGATGGCTTCCCTCATGTGGTCAAAGATGGCTGCCATAAGATGGCCAGCAAGGGAGGGCAGTTGGGAGGGACCAAAGCCTGCAGGGGAGGGCAGTTGGGGAGTACCCAGGCCTGCAGGGGTGGGGCAGTTTGGAGGGATCCAGGCCTGCAGGGGAGGGCAGTTGGGGGGACCCAGGCCTGCAAGAGAGGGCAGTTGGTGGGGACCCAGGCCTGCAGGGGAGGAAAGTTGGGGGGGCTGAGGCCTGCAGGAGAGGGCAGTTGGGGGTGACCCAAGCCTTCAGGGGAAGACAGTTGGGGGGGATCAACCTGGCAGGGGGAGGTCAGTTAGGGGCAATCAGGCTGGCATAGGAGCAGTTAGGCTTTGATCAGGCTGGCAGAGGAGTGGTTATGGGCAATTGGCAGGTGAGAGGTCAGGAGCCAGCAGTCCTGGATTATGAAAGGGATGTCCGACTGACTGTTTAGGCCTGATCCCGGTGGGATCAGGCCTAAACAGTCAGTCGGACATCCCTCAAGGGGTCCCAGATTGGAAAAAGTGCAGGTTGGGCTGAGGGACCCTCCCCCCACCCCCTACCCCCACTCCCATTCCATGCACGAATTTTGTGCACCAGGTGTCTAGTGTGTGTGTGTGTGTGTGTGTGTGTGTGTGTGTATTTCTAAATATATATGATAGGGATATTTTCTCACAGATACACAAGGGGCCATGGACATGGATGTTTATTACAACAATGTTTTATTCACTGATGTGTCTCGTGTCTAATACAGTGCCTGGTGCATTTCAGGAGTCATCATATTGTGAATAAATAAGTTTTTTGTATTATAAGGAATTGTGGGCAGCCTAAATGTTTATCATTGAGACAGGGAGAATATGGTAGATGTATACTGTGGGGTATTATATAGCAAATAGAATCAATGGATTACATGTACAATAGTAACATAATTGGAACTAAAAAAACATTTGCTTAGTTGAAAAAACAGAATATATAACATCTATTTAAGTAAATTAAGACACGATTACACAAAAAGGTACACATTTTGCAAAAACACAATAAAATAAAAATGTATACATTGAACAAATTAAAATGGTTTTCATGGGGAAAGCAAAATAGGATTGGCACACAGTGAAAGCAAGCTGCCTTGCACGGTCCAAAGTTGAGGTGTCATGAACTAAAGGAAGCAGTTGACTTAACCCTGGGCACAAGATTTAAAAATAAAGCTGCTGAAAATTCTGAGAAAGAGATTCTTCATTTTCTTCTGCATGAAACCCAGGTAGGATATAGCTCCAGGAGCTACATGGAAAGAAAAAAACTGGAACATCATCACATCACTAAAAGACCTTTCCTGGAAAGTGTTTACAAGCTGGACATGTTTAGTTACCACTCCTGAGCCTCACCCCCCCCCCCATTTGTTTGTTTTTTTGCTCTTATTGTTTAAGATTATTAAAATACATGTTTTCTTTTATCTATAAACAACAAAATCCTGACTGATATGTCATTTTTTTTCTTTGCTTTCCTAACCAGCTTATGAAATAGCTCATCTGTGTTTGCTGTCTCCATCTCACCACGAACACTCTCTTTCATGTAGTCGAGCCATCTGACATCCCTCCCCTCTCTGCTGGTGTTGTTTTATTATTACCAAGAATCCCAATTGGCACATATGTTTGACACCTTCTTAAAATGCTCTCCTGCTATTTTATAGATTGTTAGTAGTCAGACTTCATCCTTAAATAAGTAAATTTATTTTTGGCTCCTCCTTAAATAAACAATTTGTAGTTTATGGTGACTGGAGATAAATATCTAACTAACTGTGGGTCTCTAACCACAGTTGCACCAACCAGTGAGAATAGCCACTGCTCTGGAGACAATGGGATGGCCTTACTGGTGATGCTGGATATCAGCCTGGTCTGGAGGTATCCTAATGATTACTTGTAGTATTAATATCCAAGTTACTCTAGTAGCCTCCTGCGAATTACATTTTCTCCCTCAGCTAAAGTATCCAGTAAAGTAAATGACTTTGACACCATTTCAAAAATAAGGCCTCCCAAACTGTACTTTTGTCTCTGAGTTCTCCTGAATTCCAAACCTGACAAAAGACTGAGATTGAACATTTTAACTGTCAGCATCCACGGATAATCTCTCCCATGCTGAGTTGCTTCTCTGGTAATGCATTACCAGGAATCCAGTTTTAAAAGCCATATGTACTAATCATCTTTCATTCTTTCCTTTTCTTTAACCATCTATACCCCCTCCTACCTGAGCAAATGTATTTGTAGCCATTTCTGAAGAATAAACTCTACTTTATTTTTTTATGAATATGTGTTTTGTGTCCTCTTCACAGCTATTATACTAATTTAAGTCTCACAAATTTCTGTCTAGGTTGTTGTATTAGTCAGCTAACAGTCTCTCCCTGCCTCTAATTTTCTGATTTTCTAATTCACCCTTTACATTGCTACTAGAATATTTTTTCCTAAGTCACAGGCTGGGTCATGCTGCATGTCACTTGTATTCTCAAGTATATTCAGTGGTTTCCTGCTGTCTTCAGACATCTGTACACTCTCATGTAGTGTTCCAAACATTTCCTGAAATGGACATAAAGGAAACTCATCCACTAAATCCTTCCATGAACTCTAGAATTCTGCCAAATTAGGTTTATTGTCATCCTGGAGGCAATAATGAAATTCTAAGACTATGACTTTTCAAAATACCATTTCTTGAGCCTGTATAGTTCTTCTCTCTTTTTATAGAACCCCCGCCCGGATATATTTTAAGATCCAATTTAACTTTGCTGTTTCCTCTATGGTTTCTCTAAACCACCTACTCACAACGAATAACTCTTTCACTCAGAATCCTATAGCACATCTGTTCTGCTCCCTTTAGCACTTACCTGAATATGACTTTCCCCTTACAAGTCTCCTTACCCCTGCCCCATGAGAAACAGAACCTAAGAAACTTTATGATAAAGATTTATCTTTGGGACCCAATTTCAAGAAAAATACATCACAAACAAATGGATAATAAATATTTAATTAAATTGAACATTTATATATGTTTGTAAAAATTTTCAAGATCTTATACCCATTGAGAATATGAGTAAAGGTAACATTCCCTAAAAACATACAGAGCAGTGAGAACAGCCACTGCTCTGGAAACAGTGGGGATGGCCTTACTGGCAAACAAATCAGCAACAACAAATATCCCACATAGACATACACACAAAATTTTGTATATAATTTAATGATATTTGTGGTAAACTCTTGGAGTGGCCTATTCAACATTTGTTCCCAACCTATCCCAGTAAACAGAGTGTAAAAAGCTTAAAGTTACTTTGTAGGCACCTTTGAAACTTTCATTTTCAGCTTTGGGATTCAGTTTTACAAAATATCCTACCCATTCTCCCTGCTAATTATACTCATCCTCAGATGCTATAGCAGTCCTGGCATTGTTTGAAGATTTAAGCTCTTGACTTTGTCATTCATTCTAACATAACCCATTTTATAACTCATAGTGATTTCAATATGTATGTAAATTAAATAATTTCTTTACATGTTTGGTTTTACTGTTTCTTAATCTTATATCCTCCAATGATCATCTTCCTGGCTTTGCTTCAAGCCCCTATTATTAAGATTATACCCCAAATTGTTTCACTATTCAAAACTGCACTAAGTCAGTCTTGTCGATTTCAAACACTTCACTCTATCAACTACCACCTATGTTTTGAGCACATTGCTTTTATTATCCCAGTTGCAAGTCTGTTATGTGACTATGACATAAAATTTAATTATATTATCAAGTTACTATTATTATTGCATGGTTCATCTTTCTGAACATACTGTTGCTTATGACATCAATGTGTTGCTTCTCCATTCCTCTTTCACACTCACTTGAAAAAGTACTAGTGCTGATTAATTCCAACTCTTTTCATACTTTTTCAGTACCTGAGCAGTAAAAACCCTGTCTAATAAAGAGGGAATCTGCTAATTGACCCTCACACCCTCACAAAATGATGACACTCACAGCCAATAAGAAGGGTCTATGCTAATTGACTGTCATGCCCTCAAAGATGGTGGTGCCCACAGACAATAAGGAGGGAATATGCTAATTGACTGCCATGCCCTCAAAGATGGTAGCACCCACAACCACAGTCCAGTCCCCTCAGCATCGCCAGGGTGGCAGATGTGCAGCAAGGCCAGACCCACAGCTGCTCTGCATGCCTGCCTCCTGAGTCCCCCAGTCCCCTCAGCCCCCCAAGCTGCCCAGGGCCAACCTGAGGCACAGGAAAGCCTCAATGTCAGCTTCCCAGCCACCCAGGGCCACCCAAGGCTCAGGTAATCAGGGCTGGCCGAGGCTTGTGCTACCGACAGTGGCAGCAGCAGCAGAGGTGTGATGGGGCATCGCCTTCTTCTGGTCGTCGGTCGCCTCCCGCCCCTGAGGGCTCCTGGACGGTGAGAAGGGGCAGGCTGGGCTGAGGGACACCCCCTCCAGTGCATGAATTTTCATGCACAAAGCCTCTAGTCCTTACATAAAATCAAACAACTATATCGATTAATCTTATTTAACTTCATGACCATTACCTTAACTGCACCCTTTGTTCTGCCTTGCAATTCTACATTTCACCATTCTAGTCACTCTTCTCTTAATCCAGATTAATATTACATACCTTCTTTGTGTAGATCTCAAAATAACACCCCTGTCACTCCCTCCCATCTCATTCTTAGTTTGCTGAGAAAATATAAGGAATCAAACAAGATTTTCCAAACACCACTACCATTTACTCTTTTTGTCTCCTGAGAGTTTGAATGAAGGTCACTTGTTTTTCACTTGTGTTCAATGACCTTTTGAATTCTCAGTGATATTCTTTTATTTTTGCCCCCATTTATCACTGGCATCATCAATTTTTTAATCTCTAATGAATAATTACATCAGAATATAAACATGCTATAATATATCTTACTTTAAATAGTCATTGGACCCATATCCCTTTCCACTAGAGACCCGTGAATGACTTGTCTATATTTGTTATCTGCTATCTTCTTTCCTTTCATTCTACATTGATGCTAACTAATCAAGTTTACATTATTGCAATTCTCCTGACGCAGTTGTCAAAATAACCAGTGATTTCAACAGAGCTGCATCTAATGGTCAATTCTCTGTTCTTGTGTCATTTGATTTACCAACAGCACTTGATATGGCATATTATTTCTTTTTTGAGACATATTATTTACTTACTGTACAGATAATTATTCACTCTAGGTGTCCTTCTTAATCTCAATTGATAGATTCTCTGCCATTTCCATAGTACTAAATCTTACAGTATCAGTCCTTGGATCTCTGTTCTTCTCTACCCTATATACATGTACTTGTAGGTAGTATTATCTAATGCATGGTTTTAAAAACTTTCTATATGTTGGTAAGTCCCAAATGTATATCTCTATACATTTCCCTTGCACTTCAAATATACATCCAAACAATCACTAACTCTACATCTTTACTGGATGTCTGTTAAGCTTCTCAAATTTAACATGTCAAAATGGAACTCTTAATATTGCATCTATTCCAAACCTGTTCTACTTCTTATCTTCTTCATCACAATTAATGGCAGTTTTATTCTTTTAGTTTGTCAGGTTAAAAATGTAGGTGTCATCCTTGACTTATTCTTTTACATTTGACAGCAAATCATACAGACTGTATCTTTAAAATATATCCAGAAATGAATATATTACTACTTTCATCACCACTATCCTGGTCTGATACATTGTACCTTCTTGACTGGATTATCCTAGCCTCTTCACTTGTTTCTGTGTTCCTCTGCTGACCTTATTACTCTCTTCTCCACGGAGTATCTAGAATAAAATAATACAAAATTCTATCACATAATGTCACTTCTTTCCTTAGAGCCTCCCAATGTCTTCTATATCATGTAGAGAACAAATAAAGTTTAAAAATCACTAACCAATCCAGACCACTCACACTACTCTAGCCTGATTCTCTTCCACTCGGATTTTTGGTCTCAACCCTCCTCAATGCGACTTACTTGCTATTTCTTGAACAAAGTAGGCTCTTGCCTCAGAGCCTTTGAACACATTCCTTTCTCTTCCTGGAATCCTCTTCTCAAGGATATTTTCATAGTTTTTTCTCTCACTTATTTCAAGTCTCTGTTCAAATGTTTTAGCATACATCATTGAAGCTTCCCCTAACAGGCACTTAATTAGTAATTCTTCTTTTTAAACACTGACTTTTCCCTTTATTCTATTTTAATTTTCTCAAAATCATTTATTGTCATATGATATAGCATATAAAAAATGCCTATTTATTTCTTTCCTCTATAAAGAAGAGATTTGCTTATATTGTTGTCTGCTCTACCTCCAGCTACGTTGAGCAGTGACTAAATACATGGTAGATATCCTATATAATAAAGAGGTAATATGCAAATTGGCCATCACATCAACTCACAAGATGGCTTCCCCCATGTGGTCAAAGATGGTTGCCACAAGATGACCAGCAGGGGAGGGCAGCTAGGGGTGACTGGGCTGACAGGGGAGGGCAGTTATGGGTGATCAGGCCAGTAGGGGAGGACAGTTGCAGGGGACCCAAGCCTGCAGGGGAGAGAAGTTAGGGGGAACCAGTCCTGCAGGGAAGGACAGTTAGGGGCAATTTCGCAAGCAGGGGAGGGAAGTTAGGGGTGACCAGGCCTGCCGGGGAGGTCAGTTGGGGGTGACTAGGCCTGCAGGGGAGGACAGTTAGGGGCAACCAGGCTGACAGGCAGGCTAGCGGTTGGGAGTCAGTATTCCTGGATTGTGAGAGGGATCCCAGATTGGAAAGGGTGCAGGCTGGGCTGAGGGACACCCCCCACCCCCACACAAATTTCATGCACCAGGCCTCTAGTTTAAGAAATAAATGAACGGATGAATAAATGAATGAGGGAGATGCAATCTCCAAAATCTTTAATTAGCAAGTGTGCTGTGCTAAAAGAGGGAGGAGGTAAAATATTCTTTTCTTTTTTCCTCTGACCTGGATTATGTAAGAGATAATGTAACTCAAGAGCAGCAACAGCATTCAGTCTTCAATCTTTTGTAGTGTTGTACTTATGATAGAGTACTCTAGACAGAATTTTCCTTAGAACTTAGTCTGAAGTATGCTCCTGTACAATTTTATACTCATCTAATTTCCTCAATTAAATCCCTCCTGCTTGAACTAACTACAGAATGATTCTGTTGTCTACCTTCAGGTAAAATTTGACTGGTACAATAATCGCTTCATGAAGTGTTTGCAGATAATATACATTCAAAGAAATACACATCTCTTGCCTATGTAACTAGGGTCCAGTTTTCATTAGAAGATAGGTATGTTCCCATGACAACCAATGGTAAAACATTTATTTAAATGATCTCTTGTGTTGATCCAGATTTAGTTACTGTTTGCATAGTCCATTAATACTTGTTCAAACATAAAAGGACTGTGTGGGTGGAATAGCTAACTCTAAGTGCACTGTGCAGAGCTTTGAATGCCTCAAAAAATCACCAAAGAACCAAAGAATTTCTATGACTGCTTTAAGATGATATCTTACCTTTTATATCAGTAGTACTAAAAAAAAATCAGAAGCTTTCTGATTTCCCAGTGTTATATAAATGAACTAAAGAGGGCCTCTGTATGTACTCGTTTACAGGAGACTGAGTCCTGTTAGCTCAAAAACACACCAATCTCAAATTTTTTACATATCCAATTGTTTAAGTCATGCCCCCAATAATATTTTTAATTATTGAGAGCCTGCCTGATTTCCATAGCCTGTGAAACTACACACAACATCTACTAGCCTTAGATTAAATGAACCTTGAAGGTATAAGAGATAAGGTAAATGGCTGCTGCCCTTCAGCGTTCTCTGACCCAGCCTTCCAGATGGACTGTTTTGTGACTTTACCCTAAGAAGCAAGGCCCCCTCTTTGATCTCCCCCCTTCCTGCCCAGAGTTCCCTTACTCTCCTTTCCTTCTTAATAGTGGTCCCTGTGCCTTAACCTCTGGATAGTCTCATGCTGAGAGGGACTTCTTTCACATGCAAATCTGTCAGAGTGTTGGGCAGATAAAACTCATTGTGTGGTACAGCCACCTCATTGTCTTTTTATTTTGTTTTATCAGCACCACAATCTCTAAAACTCACTGTATCAGAAGAGCTAAATTATACTGTTGAAAAAATTCACAGCTATCCCACAATTCTTGAGTAAAAACTTAAAACAATGCTTGGTAATAAGAAGTACCCAGATTGTTGATTAATGCCATTTAGTGAACTGAATAACTGAGTTCCTTGAATCCCCCAACTCTAGTGTCAATAGGAGCAACTTCTCCTCTGTCTCCTGTGTCTGGTTCTTGCATGATGAAACAGGAAATGCCTCACAAGAAAGAGTTATCTTGACAAGGTAATGTCAATTCTTCTAATTTCAATATATCTGTTTCCTTTTTTTGCCTCAAGGTCCATAAATGAAGACAGGTTTCAATATGTCATGGGTAGCCAATTACAAAATAAGCCAGGAGAAATAAAGTGGTCACATTAAAAAATTATAATATTTTATTAATGTGTAAAGGAAAATTTGAGGAATATTTATGGAAATAAAGTTTGAGATTCTAGACAAGGATGGGAAGGGTATCATTTTTACAAAGGCTTGTGCATTGAAGTGATTGTTAATATGGTTTTATATAACTAGAGCTTAATTAACTAGAGGTTCTTTATTTAGAGTTTTAGTTTGAGCAGTTGGGAATGCTTCTAAATATTTTCCAGGTGAGGTTATTAAAACATAGACTCAATATTGAGCTATGATAAATGAAATTGGGATGCTGGGATTTTGTTAGGGAAATAGGATTGCTGAAGTGGATTATTTTTGTAGGAAACTGGTTTAATCATCCCTTATTTCTGTATTGTTAAGAGGGCTTAATTTATATTCTCTTTCTTTCCCAAGAATTGGGAAATATGTCAGTGTAGATAAATACGTTAGCTAAAGCCCTATAGCGTCTGTTCTCTGTAGTCCAAGAATGAAGGTGAGAAATGGCTACATGAAAAAAGACTTTCTGATTTCAATGGGATTATGAAATCTCTTGGTGTCAGAGGCAAAGCAGCAACACTTAATAAAAAGGGACAAGAGTTATTCCAACAGACAATAGAGCCAATGTGGTAATAAAAGTGCTTTGATCTACAGTTATTTTTGGTGGTATCTAATTGTAAATGGCATTTCTAGAACTGAAAGAGCTGAGCAGTCCACTAATTCCCTCCTTGATCTGTATTACCAGAGGAGAAAAAAAAATCTTTGTTAAGAAGGTCAAAGTGAAGGCTTTGCAACTATAGAGACGGTCAGAAATACAGGCAGGCCTGTTGTGATTCATGAATTGGGAAGAATTGGTTTGGCCAGATAAACAGAGACTTGAAGAAAAAGTTATATAAGATTGGTCACATTGAGCTTTGGGGAGAAGATATATGGATGGATCCCTTAAAATGGGATTAAAATGGAGGATAATTTATTGTCCATGTAAATAATCACCAAATGGCCCCCTTTTCTGAGCACTCTCATTCAGGTAGATCATTATGATCTGCATTGTGGACCTCATGTCCATTGGACTCATGATAAAAGTGGACACAATGACAGGGAATTCACATTTTTTTCTCACTAAAGTTTTTATCTTATTACTTACATTGTGGTGTGCTAAATATGGCATTCATAGAGGACAATGTTTAGTTTCTGATACAACAGCATATTGTAGGGTACCAACCAGCCACTGGGGAGCAGTGAACCCATTTTATTATATTGAGGATGAACATTTTTCATCTTAGAATGAATTCATTCTGCATATGCATGGAATGACTAAATAAACCCACTGTATACTATAAAGTACCTAATAATTATTACGTGAAAATAATTCATTTGTCCTTACAAGCCTAGTGAGCATTATTGTATGGGTCTAAGCAATCATGATTTAACATCAGATCAAGGTCCAATTGGAAAGTGCTTGCTGAGGACTGTTCTTTAATTCTTCTTAACAATGTTGGGTATCTGTACTAGCTAAAACAGGGTAAGTTACACTGCCATCAAACAAAACCCCAAATCTCAGTGCCTTAAAATAATTAAAGTTTATTTCCTGACTATGTTACTTGACAATTGCACATTGCCATGTACTCATCATAGGAATTCAGGTGTGTGTGGGAGGGGTAACTGACCAGTCAACAACTTGAATCTTGCCTATTGTGCCAGAGAGAAAAGACCACTCTGAAACATCTCAAGAGTGATTCCCTTCACTTTTATTCACACTTCATTTGCCAGACCAGTTACATAGCCCCCAAACCACAAACAATTAGGAAGTGCAATCCTATAATGAACTTGGGGCAAGGAGAATTGGAACAGGGCTGCTGGCTACCGAAGTATCTGTTCAGGAACTTTTCCCAGGGCATTACTATTATTTGGGGAAGATATCTGATAGCTTTTAAATTTTTACACCTGATAAATTCATTTACCTTATATTCTTCTAAAATTTTTCTTGGAGCTGTGCTGCCTTGCTTGATTTCCTTCTGCCTCCTCCCTCACCCCCATTTTGTCCATTTTCCTTTTCCCCTTTGTGTTTGGCAGGCATTCCAAGAATAACAAATTTCATGTGAAAGCATAAACTGACTCAGTATAGGCAAGGGAAATGCTCTGTTGGGAAAAGGTCAAGGACTTAGAGAAGATGATTCTGCAATATACTTTGTTGAAGGATAAAAAGCATTGCCGACATTTTAATTTTATTCTAGCTATCTCAAAGTACTTGAAGAATAAAGAATTAAAAGATGTGGTAATGGAGTGACTGTGGAGGAAAATGTGGCCTCTATTATCCTCTTAGCAATAGTTCAAACAGAGATGTGGCTATTATAACCTGGTTTTGTAAACTGCACTATGAAATGCTACCCA
Source organism: Murina feae (assembly GCA_004026665.1). Classification (NCBI taxonomy): domain Eukaryota; kingdom Metazoa; phylum Chordata; class Mammalia; order Chiroptera; family Vespertilionidae; genus Murina; species Murina feae. The sequence goes on along the minus strand of PVJC01003872.1, from coordinate 9,841 downwards.
GGCCACCTCAGTTATTTCAAAGTGCCATGAATCTCTTTGCCTCCATCTGACATCCAGATGGACAGAAAGGCTGTATAGATGGAGTGGTAAAGGAGGATTATTTTATAGTCTGTTTCTCAGGGGGTGGTGGAGGGGACAGAGACCTATGAAATACAGTGCTGCCTTAGATGCTAGAATGCTTACGGTAATAAAGGAAGCTAGACTGAGGACATTTCACCTAAAGAGAACTTCATTAATGTTACTTTTCCTATTAATATTGTTTTAAAAACCTCCAACTTAACATTATATTTAATTGATGACTTAACTGGTATTTGTTCAATATTTGTTTCATTGCAATGGTCGAACATGTTTCAGCTTAGCGTAGAAGTTCTCCAAGAACCTCATCAAATCTAAAAACATCATAGAAGTGCTGCAAAGATGATCATTATATTGCAGAATTGCATTACAGTCAAACCTCAGTTTTTGAATGTATCCCTTCTCGAATAATTCGGTTTTCGAACAGCCTTCCAGAGCGAATTAACTTTGAGAACTGATATTTCACTACTGTATTAGTGTAACAAAGAGACCAGGTGTATGTTTTCACTACTAACAAAAAACTCACAATGGGAATTGAATGAGGAATGCAAATCTATATACAAGACAGGTTTAAAGTGAATGGCATGATTTGGCCAATAAATCTTAAAATCAGTGAATTCTGAATATTAAAATGGCTTATTTTCCCTGAACATGTACACCTATGGAATCTTAAAATCCTGAGCCTTGACACGACACAGTCACACACTTTTAGACTTATACCATATCTCTTAACTAAAGAACTCAGAGCACATCCATTTTATTAATGTTTGCTTACAGTATTCTCAAGAACCATCTTAAAGACAGACTCAAGAACCATATTAAAGACCAGATGAGAGGCCATGAAAGCACCACTTGAACCTGAAATAAAATGAACTTCCTGACTAGCAATCTTCCCCTGGATCACATGGTCCCAAGTGACTCACTCTGTTGATAAACTGAAATAATGCTGAATCCCATATAATTATGCTAAACAGGCAAGATTTGATGACTCTGTGATATCTATCGCTCCAGAGATGTGATGTATAGGTCATTATCATTCTTTAGCAAATTACTGAGCCACAACTTAAAAAAAAGTACAATTCTAAATGCCATACTTTAAAGTTGATATTATGAATTCTATGGTACAATTTTCACTTTCTCCTTCCCTAGAAGAAAAGTTGCCAAACAGTCTGTAAGCTAATTAAGAAAAAATAATTGAAATTAAACTGCTGCTCAAAGCCAATAAGTAAAAGTAACTTCTAATTAGTGTTGTTTATCATGTGGACTGAATATGGTACACTTTATGAAGGTAAAAAATTACTTGTCCTTGCTAGACTTTGAATTTCTTTTACATAAGCTCCCTGTTTGATAATAAAAGATGGAAGTATTTGAACATTTACCCAATAAATTCAGGAATAAACTCAGTGAGTGGCCTGGCAGGTCTTGGATTGTGTCTGATCATAAGTTAATATGTGTGCACACATTTGGACAGGCTTAAATTGTTAGTAATTTGTGACTACACAGTCAGGTGAGTTATTATTAGAAGACATACAAAATTCAGCCGTTCAATAGTGATCTTAGTTCAATGACAAAGTCATTAAACTTGCAATGGCTTATAAGGAATCACATAGAAAAAAGGTATGCATTATCGAAAACATAAAATCTAGGCTTCAGCTCATGTCAGATGCTTAATGGTGTACAAATCCATATTTTATAATTCAAATCCCCCAGTTGGTAAGCACTTCAGAATGTGGGTAACTTCTCTGAGCCTGTAAAAGTGAGCCTAAATTAGTCAACTTTAAGCTTAAATTACTGACCTTTAAGCCTAAATTCATAATTTTGTATATTCATAGAAAGATTAAAAATTATCCATGTACTTTGAATGGCAGAAAAATGTATGAAAAGTTGACATGGTACAACAGAAAGAATCCTGAAATAGAAGACAGAAAACCTGAATTCTAAACGGACATATAGCTTTGTATTTTAATCTCCATCGATATTTTCCTCATCTATAAAATGATGGTAATGTGTATAGCAATTACAGGGAAAATAATAAAAGTATAAAATGCTATGCAAACATAAAACCTGATTATATTAGTGAAAAGTTTACATGTGCTAATTAGCATTATTTTTTTTAGTTACAATTACTATTTCTTTACTGTTTTCAAAAACATTCTTCAAAAAAAAGTTTTCCAACAGTTGATGCATTTATATCCATGTAACTCAAAAGGCCATATCTGAAAGATGACTGTGAATGAGTTAGTTGTACTAGCCAACATTTTCTATATAGGATAGTGAGGTGTAACTACAAACACAAGTACCAGCAAACTGGCAAATTGCTATCTGGTGAAAAACACTATTTGGCACAGGTAAACTTGCATTTTTTATTCATATCATCTTACAGTGCTGTGGGCATTTAGGACTTATTCACAATAAGTGTTTTAAGTTTTTAATTATAAGTAAAATTCTCTGACTGATGAAGCATGAGCATGTAGCCATGTGATTTATGGGTCATGTCATATATCTGGAAGTGACTGATTTATTCACCCAAGGACTTCTTTCCAAGTCAGGCAACTGCTTTGAGAACATGACTGATTTATAATCTCAGGAAGTGGTGAATGGCCCAGGCACTTGATTTATAAGATGCCTGTTTGACTTATAATTCCTCTATCTGGGGCAGAAGTTAGTGCTTTCTGGTTGGGATATAAATATCTATTTTATTAATAAAATAAGACTGACTTCTTTCACTTATGTGTGTAGGCAGACTTTACATTTTAGTTATAGACACGTTCTAAATCCCTGTGAGTCTCAAATGGGTCTCCTCTCTAAAGCACAGGTTGGATAATTACAGTTTATTTTAAGGAAGTGTCTATTGCAGGCTGCACAACATTCTTTCAGAACATGCTCTGACCAAGATGAATTCTTGCTTATTTCTCTTTCCTTTTAGGGCTGAATACACAAGTCTTTGCTTGTCTTGCCTGTCACCTCTTATGCTCTTTTCTCATAAGTTTTTTTTAAATGCATACAATCACAGCTGACACTTTGGGGCCTTAGCTGCCACTTCAGAAGCCAAAGCCTGGCTTTATGGTGGCCTTGGGAATGTTACTGCTGTGTGCTAGGTTGTCTTATGAGGGCAGTAATCCAATGCCTTCGAGACACAGGGCAGGGAAAGCTGAAAATGTAAGGATGGAGTTAAGTGGCCTGACTGCAGGCACTCAGCTTGAAGAGGGCAACAGGGGCCTGGGCCAAGAGTTTAAAAGGATCAAGTCTGAATTTTGTTTCTAAAATTCTTGGAATTGAGGGCATCTAAACGCATGACTAAGACACAGCATGTGTAGCAGCTCAGAATTCACATGCTGATGGGACTATGGGAAGCCAGGTGTTGAGAATTCTAAGAAATAATAGTGACTAATATTTATCCAGTGCTGACTGGGTGCCAGGTACTGTTCTAAGTGTTTTGTTTTACTGGTATATGTTAGCTCGATCCTCACAACCATCTTCTGAGGCAGATATAACACCATTTTTCAGAGAAGGATGGAGTCCCAGACCTGTTACATATGTACCCAGGATGACACGAAGAGAAAAAGATAGAGCCAGTAATCCAATGCAGCCTGTTCTCCATTGTCTCTGCTAAGGACAGAGAAGGTGGAAAGTTGGTCTCAAACTCCTAAAAAGAGAAATAGAAAATGAGTGTGAGACTCTCAAAATAATCAGAATTCCAGCAAAATGTACTGAAATGTAAGCGGTACTGTTTAAGGTGGAGATTAATTCGTTGAGGGGTGGGGAGTGAAGAGCTTGAGTTGTGCTTAAGATAACCAGTTAGAACTAAGACGATCAACTGTAGCCTGTTATCTGAGATAGGGGCGGTGGGCAGGGGCTCTGAGTGAGATAGCTAGGGATGCATTTGAGTACCAGACTTCATTCGGACGATCCCTCAGTCCTGAAGCACTGTACGGTCCCAATGTCTGCATCTGAAATAGAAATGAGTGGGTAAGATATTGTTGGAAGAAAAAGACTTGGGGAGAGACATTGCAATCTATCGCAGGTATTTTGAAGCCCTGTTAAACTTGGGAGGGTAGGCTATTTTTATACCCAGGAAATGGCCAAGCAGAGGAAATGAATCAGGGTAGGCCTTTACCATAAAATGTTTGAAAAATACATGTTTTTTTCATTAACTGATTAGGTAAATGTTAGCTTCTGAAAGCGATCATTTACATTTTAAAATAAATTTGCTACTATGGTAAAAATACATGTTCAAAAGCAGGCTTTCTCTCTCTCTTTTTTTTTTTTTTTGCCATAAAATAGGTGGACTTGAACATAACCTCTCATCATAAACAACTTAGAAAACAACAAAACTGATGAAAACATCTGTTTTCAGACATTGACCATCGGGGAGCAGAGATGTGTGATTGTTGTAGAGGAGAAACGTGTGAGGTATGCTTTCTGTCTCAATGCTCTTTCTAGATCTCAGCCAAAGCACAGTGGTCCTGCGAAATTGAAGAGGCAGAGGCTGGAGCTAGAGGACACAGAGGTGACTTGAATTTGCAGAATAAATTGTGAGTGAGGAGGGAGGGAGGCAGAGAAAGAATTTCAGAAATCTGTACAGGAGTCATTTTGAATCTTTGCCCAAATTCTCATATGTGCAAGTATAGGTAGGGTGTTGCTCAACATCTGTAACCAAAAATCAAAGCCAAGTAAAGCAAAATCAAGAGCATTGGAGCAGGAGAGTGAGGGTGGCCTCCGCAATGAAAAGTATGCTCCTTCTCTTTGCTCCCACACCTGGGCCAGTGTTCAGATCCTGAACCCATTGACCGAAGCGACTGCTGGGTCTCTGGGAGGAAGGACCCTGCAAGGCCATGGGAGATAAATACCAGCATGGTTTCCCCAATCCTTCCCCAAAGGGGCCTACAACCATTTCCTTGTATGCATGTCTGCTTTGGGGACGATTGCAGGCGTACCTCTGAGATTGCATGGGTTTGCCCGCAGACCACCAATAAAACAAGTATTGCGATAAAGCAAGCTTTATTTTTTTTGCTGATGGAGGATTTTTGCCTTCAATTTGTAAAAAATACAACATCCGTGAACAGCAACAAAGCAAACAAAATAAAATGAGGCATGCCTGTGCTGCACACAGGGTCAGAGTTGACATTGATACCCAAAGCTTAAAAGCATCCCTTCAGAGTGGGGGCCTAGGAGAGTCAGGTAATAAATAGAGTCGTAGCTAAAGTCCAGTTCACAGTGAGCCATTGTAGTTAATTCCCTTGTTCCTGAGTGTACAAGTGGAATGCTTGTACTTGGCAGTTGGAGTAGCACCTTAAGTTCCTGGTCTCTGGGGTAAACTTTATCATAGTGTGGAAGGTATGGCTGTGATCATGGCTACTTTATGTTTAAATAAGAAATAGTCTACAGCCCTAGCTGGTTTGGCTCAGTGGATGAAGTGTCGGCCTGCAGACTGAAAGGTCCCAGGTTCGATTCCGGTCAAGGGCATGTACCTGTGTTGTGAGCACATCCCCAGTAAAAGGTATCCAGGAGGCAGCTGATCGATGTTTCTCTCTCATCGATGTTTCTCACTCTCTATTCCTCTCCCTTCCTCTCTGTAAAAAAAAAAAAAAAAAAAAATCAATAAAATATATTTTAAAAAAAAGAAACAGTCTACAGTCATTTCCCATCTGTTTTCTTTAGGTGCCAGATTGTCAAATTAAATAAAAATATGCTAGAGACCACCACTCCTGTCTCCTTTCATTTTTAATGGTGATACCAGTCTCTGCCACAACCTCCACTCTCGCCCTGGGATATAATGTTATTTTTGAGAACCACTGCATTAAATTGCCATCACACTGACTGGATAGGACAAGCAAGAGATTGATAGTATGCTGGTAGTTTTGATAAGACACCCCAGAAGATGGGAAGTAAATCCTACACAGATTTAGAGAACAGCCTCTCACTGATGGTTTAAAGGGTCTAGTGGTCAGCTTATGCTAGAATATCCCTTCTAAAGTAAAAGACAAATTGTCACATCTTGTATACTCTACTACAAAATAGTGTGGTAGGCTTCTTTGGGTTCTGGTAGCCATATAAAGCTATATTGCTTAGAAATACTACAACCCGAATGCCAGGAGGCATGAAAAGCTTTCAGATTTGTGTGAGGTTCAAAATGCAGCCCAATCATCCTACTGGTTGGCTATACAATCCTGTGGGCTGTGTAATGTTGGAAGTATTAATGGTAGGAAAAGATGTGCATAGAAATTATGGGAGGGGCACAATGCTAGCTCATATTATTCTGGAACTTTCTATGCTCTCTACAATGTTTAAGTTTATAGAACCTTGGTAGAGACAGATTATTTTACCAGGGAAATCAAGTGACATATTGTTAAGAAGCAAGTCTGCATGGGTCTCTTGCATTTCTGCATTTAATAGTAGAAGCACTGACCACTGACTATCTTTATTCTGCACCATTTTTCAAGGACATTTTTATAGCAAAGAACCTTGCAAAATAGGATACCCTTTCCCTCTCCCACTTTTCTCTTGTGAGCAGTGATCAAAAGACAGGTTTGTTAATTGTCTAGTGTAATAAAGGTAACATTTTCTTTCCAGGAAAATGTTAGGCAGGCTCACTACACATGGCTATCCATTAAAAAAACATTTAGATTCCTAAAGCTAAGAATCCCTCTCTTGTAATGTAACCCACTGCTATCTGCTGGTGTAACCTGGACTTCTTTACATTTTCCTGATATTGCTGTGAGTAATAACAACCTTTTTCTATTACCCAGGTGTAATATTATCTATTCTATAATAATAAAAGGTTAATATGCTAATTAGGCTGGATGACCTTCTGGACTAAGCCAGGGAGTTTGAAAAGACCAGGAGTTCGATCTCTCGCTATGATGTGTGCTGACCACCAGGGGGCAGTGCGGAACATGGTGGAAGACCAGCGACCAGCGGTAGTGGCCAGGCTCTGAGGGAGTGAGAGAAGGAGGAGGCGGGAACCTGATCGACCCTGATGGCCCAGCAGGCCTAGGGACCCTACCCAAGCACAGATTTCATGCAACGGGTCTCTAGTAATTTATAACAAAAAATATATGTTTAGTCTTCACCCCCCTTTTTGGCACAGAACTCCCCAAACCCTTGGAATTTCCTAACGGTTGTGTGTGATCAAGGTTCTTTTGTTATCTTAGTGAAGTGACATTTAGAAAGCCTGGAAGGACAGGAAGGCAGTTGGTTGCCAATGAAGTCAACCACGTTATTAGAAGGTTGGAACTTTCAGCCCACTCCCAGATCTCCAGGGAGGGAAGAGGGACTGGAGTTTGAATCAGTCACCAATGACCAATGATTTAATCAACCAGGCATACGTAGTAAAGTCTCCATAAAAACCCAAAGCACGGGGTTCAGAGAACTTCCGGGTTGGTGAACACATGGATATTTGGAGAGAGTGGCCAGCTAGCTAGGAGAGGGCATGGGAGCTATGAGCCCCTTCTCCATACCTTACTCTATGTATTTCTTCCATCTGGCTGCTCATAAGTTACATCTGTTTATAATAAACCAGTTAGCTAGTAAGTAAAAGATTTCTCTGAGTTCTGTGAGCCACTGTATCAAATAAAAGGAACCCAAGGAGGAGGTCATGAGAACCTCTGATGTATATTCATTTGATCAGAAGCACAGATAACAGCCTGGGCTTTAGACTAGCATCTGAAATGCAAGGGTGAGGAAGAGTCTTGTGAAATTTGAAGCTATCTCTGGGTACATAGTGTCAGAACTGAGTTGAGTTCTTGGACACCCTGCTGGTTTCTGAGAATTGTTTATTAGAGATGTGGTTAACTCCTTCTACCTCCCCCGTCATTGGAAATTGAGTCCCAGAACACCAATTTACCAGGATCCTGTACTCTGACAGAATCTATGAAACTGTAGCAGGATAACTTGTTAGCTTGCATATAGGAAAATTCTCACTTCCTTCTCAATTTCTGACAGCCTTGACACAGCTGTACTCATTTGTTGTTTATTCCTAAGTACGTTATTCTATTTTGATTCATAATGTGTGTTTTAAGTTTTAGGGATCTCTGTGGTTTTTAAGAAGCACCAGTGTTCAACTAAGCCATCTTTTAGGGCGTGAGATCTTTATACACACGTCATTTTGATATAGAAATTTTTATGTTATCTTTTCACACATCTCTTGGTTATACTCCCTTTATTCCTTGACAAAACTTGTAACAAGTAACGTTTCACACCACATAGGTCATGAAAATGTGTCACCAAGACTCTAGAAAGCTCAGAGAGTTTCATTTCTCTCATGCTGGGACAGACAGGTCTTTCACCACCCCACGTTTCATTTTTGTTCTGTGATTCCTCCCAAATAGAAAGGAATTCATGTAAAAGAAGAATTCATATAATCATTGTCTCCTAGGTTTGAATTTTGTTTTGAGGATTTAAGCAGAGATTTTGGTGAAAACTTACTGGGAAAGGACAGACATTTTGTAAATACTTTCTCACATTTAAACCATATATTGGTATATATATTTTTAATCCTATTTTGTTTTAATAGGTATTGATACAAATTGGAACATAGATGTAAAAAATACTAAGAACAGAGAACAAAGTTCTCTGGTAGAAAAGTAGCAGAAACAGCATTAAGAAATTCAAATGAGCCCTAACCGGTTTGGCTCGGTGGATAGAGCATCAGCCTGCGGACTGAAGGGTCCCAGGTTCGATTCCGATCAAGGGCATGTGCTGTGGTTGCGGGCACATCCCCAGTGGGAGGTGTGCAGGAGGTGGCTGATCGATGTTTCTCTCTCATGGATGTTTCTACCTCTCTGTCCCTCTCCCTTCCTCTTTGTGAAAAATCAATAAAATATCTTAAAAAAAAAAAGAAATTCAGATGAATACTTAAAATTAAAATTCTACTCCTAGTTATTTCCCAAAAAGAAATGAAAGTGTGTATCTTCAAAAAGACTATACATGAATATCATAACTATATTAGTCCTAATAGCCATAAATTAGAAATAATAAATATTCATCAATAGGTAAATGCGTAAACAAATTATGGTATGCTCATATAATGGAGTAGTAAAAAAGAAAAGACATACTGATTCTTGCAATAACATAAATGAAACTCAAAAACATTACATTGAGTAAAAGAAGGCAGTTAAAAAATAATGTGTGCAGTATTACTCCATTCAAGTGAATTTCTAAAATAGGAAGAACCAATCTATGATAATTAAAAACAGATTAATAATTGTGTATGTGGGGTGGTAATTGCAAAAGGACAAGAGAAAGCTTTCTGCCCTAACTAGTTTGGTTCAGGCCTGCGGACTGAAAGGTCCCAGGTTCGATTCCGGACATGTACCTTGGTTGTGGGCACATCCCCAGTGGGGGGTATACAAGAGGCAGCTGATCGATGCTCTCACTCATTGATGTTTCTAACTCTCTATCCCTCTCCCTTTCTCTCTGTACAAATCAATTGGCTGCCCCAGTGTGCGTCAGAGCAACCAGTCATTCTGGTGTTCTAGTCACTTGGCTTTTATATATATACTAGGGGCCCGGTGCACAAAAATTTGTGCACTCGGGGTGGAGGGAGTCCCTCAGCCCGGCCTGCCTCCTCTCACAGTCTGGGACCCCTCAGTGGATGTCCTATGATGGCCCCAGTCTGCCAGGCACCTTTTGTGTGTGTGTGTGTGTATGTGTGTGTGTCACCACTGGGGACCTGCCCCCAGCCGCATCTGAGGCTCGGAGCAGTCCTCCTGTGTGTGTCTACCTGCCGGGGGCCTGCCCCCAGGCACACCGTGGAGGCTTGGAG
>PVJC01003871.1:0-60685 GCA_004026665.1 Murina feae | reverse complement strand
GAGGAAGTTAGGGGTGACTAAGCAAGCTGGCAAGTGAGCAATTAAGAGCTAGTGGTCCAGGATTGTGAGAGAGATGTCTGACTGCTGGTTTAGGCCCGATCCTAGGGACTAGGACTTCCCCCAAGGGGTCCCAGATTAGAGAGGGTGCAGGCTGGGCTGAGGGCACCCCTCCCATGCATGAATTTCATGCACCAGGCCTCTAGTTATAAATAAATGTTGACTTATGACCAAAAGCAGAAAGTGTGAATGTAAAAAAGGCCACATGCTAACCTGGCAGTTTTGCAAACTCAAAGACCTAAAACAACCACAAAGGATGGTCTAAAATTAAAACTTTAACTAAAAGCAGTTTATAGTGGATAGTCATGTCCTAGACCAGTATTTCCCCTGACAAATGTCAGTCTTTACCTTAACTGAGCCTGTTGTCTTTTTGCATCTGAGATAACATCCTTGTGAAATGTCAGGGTAACTTGTAACTTGTCTTTTTCTAGACCCCTCAGGGCACAACCAAATGTGCCTGTGCACCAGGAAGGAGATCTCAAATGCCTTCATTGTTATTGTTATCATGTTAACTGTTGACTGGTAACTATCCTGCATTCACTTAAGTAAAAGAAGTACCATGTCAATCAGTTTTGCTTTTTATCCAATCTTCCTCCCCTTTGCTTTCTTCTGCCTCCCTATTCTATATCACCAATGGATTTTTTGTAACCCACTTATGTCTCCATCTTTGAATGTAATGTATAAAAGAAGGTGAAGAACTGCCATTCTCTGAAGCATTATCCCAATCCTTTGAGATTCTGCTTCCCAGCAATTGTCGACAGCTTGACTCAGATAAACTCACAAAAATTCTTTAAAAATGTTAACTGCTTTAATATTATGTATTAACTAGGGGCCCGGTGCACAAAATTCGTGCACAGCAGGGAGGATGGGGGCCCTCAGCCCAGCCTGCCCCCTCTCACAGTCTGAAACCCCTCAGTGGCTGTCCTATGATGGCCCTAGTCTGCCAGGTGCCTTTTGTGTGTGTGTGTGTGTGTGTGTGTGTGGCCATTGGGGACCTGCCCCCAGCCACATCTGAGGCTTGGAGAAGTCCTCCTGTGTGTGTCTACCTGCTGGGGGCCTTCCCCTAGGCTTGGAACAGGCACCCCTCTATGTTGATCTCTCAGACTCTTGCCCTCCCCTGTATGTTGTTTCTTTTTTGAGCTGTGGCCAGGGCTGGGTGCTGCCTGCCTGCCAAACTTGCCTACTGCCCATCTTCCTCCAGGAAGCAGGAAAAACCCTTCCTTGTGGTCAGGCCAGCCTTTTCCTGCTCCCTGATCCCTGGAAGGGACCTGGGGAGCCACCAAGCAGGCCCCCAGCCCCTAAGAGCTTGCTTTACCGCTCCCCAGTGCCTCCCAAAGGGCCTGGGGAGCTGCCAAGCAGGCCGCCGACTTTTTCTCACTCATTGGTCCCCTGCTGCCTTTCTTTCCCACTCCCCAGTGCCACCAAGGGGTCTGGGGAGCCGCCAAGCAGGATCCTGGCTCCTGCAGCCTTGCTTTCCTGCTCCCCGGTGCCCCGCAAAGGGCCTGGGCAGCCACCAAGCAGGCCTCCAACCCTGACACCTCTTTTCCACTCACGGGTCCTGGGTCCTGTGCTGTTCCGCCCTGCAGCCGCTCTGTGCACTTGGGAGGTCCCTCAGCCTGGCCTGTGCCCTCTCACAGTCTGGGACCCCTCAAGGGATGTCCACCTGCTGGCGTGCCTGATCAGCCTGGGTGACAGGCTGATGGCTGTCTCCAGGCTGGCCAAGCCTCCCAGTAATGTCCCTCACCCCATTGGGCTGTGGCCAGCCTGGGTGACGGACTGATTGGCGCTTTCAGGCTTTAAGGCTGCCCACAGCTCCCATTGACCCAATGTCCCAGCAAGGCTGGCTGGACGCAGGTTGCTGGGGTTTGTTTATCTTCTATAATTGATGCTGTTCCTTTAAGCCGAGGCCTCCTACTAACAAAGCCTCCTCTCTGCTTCACCTGGCAGTGTCTATAATGAGACAATGTTACTCTTAGTGGTTAGGCCAGGCCTGCTGTTTCTTTCAGCTCCCGAGGATTCTATGATTGTTATTTTGTTGCAAACATGTGTTTTGCTTGAGGATAAGTGGAGTGGGCGGCAGTTTCACTTTCACTCCTGCTGCAATGGAAGCTGCCATTTACTCAGGTCCGTGAGTGGCGGCCTCCATGTTGGCTGAGCTAATTTGCATACAGTCACTCTGATTGGCTGTTGGGCATGGCTTACCCTCTCCCAGAGAAACAGTTAATTTCAATATTATGCTTTTATTAGTTAAGATTCTTCCTCTTGTAATAGGCACCAGAAATGATGTTATCAGATAGCCCCCTGGATCAGAGGGAGATGGCTGCCCACTACTTTGTTCTGTCATAAGAAAGATTTCAAGTGAGTGACACCAGACAGCAGCCTTATAACAAAGCAAATGGATTTATTAAGAAAGTAAGGCAAGCAAATTAATTAAAAACACAGTTCACATAAAGGACAAGTGAGCCACACAGTTAATCTGAGCACCTGTCCCACGGTGGTTCAAGAGGTTTTATACCCTTCTTCCAATAGATTTCAAGATTTCTCTGCCTGATATCTTGGGTAGCACATTAGGTTTCAAAGTCCTTCTTTTACCTTGTTGTGGCTTTTCTTGGGATGTTTGTACATACACCTGATCATCTTGTTTGACAAGTGCTGTGAAGGCTGACTTATTTGTTAAGTAGGTGAGGTAAAACTCCACTCTTTTCTTTCTTTCCCCCTTCCCTCTTCCCTGTCTTAACAGTTCTAGGAAGATTTAAGCTATGTATTTTCTGATCAGGGAGGAGAGATATTAACTATTTGCTCTCAAGTGTCCTTGGCTAGGGAAGATAAGGGCTTGCTGCAAGCTGGCTGCAAGCTACCCAAACTCTTTGGCCTTGTTTAATTTTCTTATCTGTTTCTCCATTCCACCTGCCCAGGAGTTTCCCTAGTTTCTTACTATCCTGTCACAGTCTCATAGAAGAGGAACTTAAGGCACTAATGTTTGTAATTTAACTGGGAAATAATTGTTAGATTTATGTATCAAAATGCAACAAAACAAATAAACCAAAAACTCCAAAATGAAATAAAGTCAAACAAACTAAAATTCTGTAGCCCACATTTTAGGAAGGCCAGAAACCAGCCTAGGAAAAGATATCAGTGCTAAAGGGAATATAATCATATCTATTCCTTTTTAGTTAGTATTCCATCTCTAAGGAACCACTGTTCGTTGCCTGTATTCTTATGAGGTCAAACTCAGAAGTTTTCAATTCTAGATAAAAATCATAATTACCTGCAAATGATTTTTTTAAATGACAATGTCAAAGTTGTATCTCAAACCTTATCTGGCATAGAGCCCTGTCATCAATTTAATATCGAAAGATTCCCATAAGACAGTGATTTTGCACCTTTTCATCTTATGACACTCATAAACTAATTACTAAGATTCTGCAGCACACAGAAAGATATATTTTTTGACAACCTAACCAAAACAAACAAACAAACAAACAAACAAGTATAGCACTGCTGGTGTGGGTCAGTGGTTGAGCATCGCCCCATGAACCAAGAGGTCACAGTTTGATTCCTAATCTGGGCACATGCCCAGGTTGTGGGTTCAATCTCCAGTAGGGAGCATGAAGGAGGCAGCTGATCAATGATGTTTCTCTCTCATCAATGTTTCTCTCTATCCTTTCTCTCTATATATAAAAGATCAATAAAAACATGTTTAAAAATAGGTATAATTTTGATTTATTCACACTGAATATCTATTGTGTTGGCTGATGTCATTTTTTTTATTTGACAATCTAAGGGAAAAGAGGTAGGTGCTCTTGACTAAATGATCAATGCCATTGATTAAATAGTCAGGCATTGAATGTTTTAAAAATCATTGTTTTTTTCCCATGAATATGGGTTTTATTTAGGGACTATTGGGGGAAGACAGGAAAGAGCAAGCACTGATGCACATATGGCAGGGAGGGACTTCTCACTTGCTTTTTAATTTAGTGCATGTTGCCTGGAGGTTAGGATGAGTGAGAACAGCTGTAGAAGTAAGAAGAAAGGAAAAGGTAAGGTTAAGGCACATACACTCTCTTAGGGCAGAAAGCCAAAACTAGGATATGGGGGTTGGGGGCAGGGAGGGAAGGCATTATTCATATAATGAGACTCAACTAAGGTCACTGCTTGATGCCAGCTTCCCCAACCCTGCTGCCTCATCCCAGCTAGCAGGGCAGGCAACTTCCTGTGGAGAGGAGGGGGATGAGGATGTAGGAATCCTGGCACTCTCTGCCTCCAGGTCCCTTACCTAGGACAATTGCTCATTCAGCATGCTCTGAAGTCCCAACCAGAGTTAGGAAGCCAGGGTACAGGCAGGGGAACAAATGTACCCTTCACCGCCTTTCCCAACACTCTGCCCCTCCCTAGCTCTTCACATGAGGTTGCAACTCTTGGTTTCATCTTCTCTATCTTCCCTAGTCAGGCCATCTTGCCTACTCTGACCAGATCACTGCAGTTCCTGGAGTGAGTCTGTTTTGGCTCAGCTGCCTATGGTCATGACCATGGGAGGCCATTTAGCCACACAGAACACATCCTGATGCAGCGCTCAGGGGACTGGGAGGAACACTCCATTGCAGGACATGGCCCCCACCTAGCCAGCACAGTGCCCTGCTCATGTGTGACAGGAATAAGCCTTTGCTTGGACATCTCCCTCAGCATGGCCAGGTCATCTGCATATCCAGTTTATAGCCAACCAACACAATCTTGGCATTGGGGCAAAACTCCTGAGTCTCCCTTTGCCACTTTCTAAGGACACTGTCCAGCATTTCTGGTTGACTAATGTCAAAGCAGATGAACACAGAGTCTGAATCAGGAAATGCCAGGGACCAGATGTAATCATGGTAGGAAGAACCCAAAGTGTCCCAGATGCAGAAGTCAGTGCACACTTGTCTATCTCAAAGCTTACAGTGTAGTCTTCAAACCAGTAGGGATGTAACTTCCTGGCTAGATGTCCTTGCAAACACCTGCCACAGTGTCATCTTGCCACACTTCATGTCCCTCACCACCTCAATCTTGCAGTGCCCACTCTGCTCCTCCATGGTCCCCGCTATATGCCATGCCCCTTCTGCAACCCTCCTCCAGGTCTCACCTACAGCCCCTCATACTGACCACATTGATATCCCATGGGCTCACATAAGTTGAAAATCTTTGCTATAGGAAGTCCGATTGCAAAGTCAGGGTTAAAAACTCGTGGCCTAGCACAATGCTGAGGGCTCAATTAAAGAAATGTTGGTTAATTGACGGTGTAGTCACAGAATAAAGAAACATGATGAGGAATTTTGCACACAGGGATAGCACCTACCAGGAGAGCCTTGTGTAGCATGTTGTGTCTTGAATACTGAGTCTGAAAGAAGAATCTGATATTTTCTAGAATTCTTAACATTTATTATTAATGCCATTGTAGACTCCCTGCCAGGAATTTGAGCATGAAATTTCTTTATAGGCTTGGGAACTAATAATCAGCAGTGGAAACAAAGTGTTTTATAACAATAAGGGAAATGAATTTCAAAAAAGAATTAATTCGAGGTGGAGAGACAACAAGATGGCAGCATAAGTAAACACCATAAATGCAGCCGTGCACAACTATTTCAAAATAACCATGAAAAGAAAACATGGACACCACCCAAACCCACAGGAAGGCTGGCTGAGTGAAAATTCTACAACTAGAAAGAGACTGAGATTCAGAGGAGTGGTGGAAGCAAAGTACAGAGGTATGGAGGTGTGCACACGGGGCTTGGGGAGAGGGCTGGCGCCAGAGGACGCGGTTCTTTTACAAACCGGAGGGAACCACAAGCTCCCAGCGGCTCTGAACTCCAGTTCCAGGTGAGTTTCTGGGGACCCAGACGCACACCCGGAGAAGGGGGACTGACTGGCACTGGGAGGAAATCCAAAGTGGGTTTCTCTCAATGTTGCTTGCAGCAATTACCTTGGGACACAGAGACCCAGTGTCTCTTAGCGCAGGGCTGAGAATCAGCCATAGCTCTTTGCTCCGCCCTGCCCTGCAGACTCCCCGAGGCCCCGCCCCTCCCAAGCTGCATCCGAGGCTTTTGCATATAAAAGGCTGAGTAGGCTAAGGCAAAGGCTAAATCAACACCTCCTTAAAGATACAAGATCCAGTCTCACCCAGTGGCCAGAGTGGGACCATCCTAAATAAAACTCAGATCCACAAGGAACACACTGGGGGCAGACGTAGTGAGCACAAAAGCCCCACTGAAACAACTCTTGCCCCATAAGGGTGTCTCCAGCACAGAAGTTCTCCCACTGCTGACTCTCATAACCAAGTGGCTTAGAGGTTAATTCCTCTCAGTGATCACCTAACTCAGAAAAGGAAGCAGCCAAAATGCAGAGACAAAGAAACAGGTCACAAATGACAGAAATGGAGGAAAGAAAATGACAGGATATAGAGTTCAAAACCACGGTTATTAGGTTTTTCAAGAATTTTCTAGAGACTGCCAATAAATTTAGTGAGACCCTCGAGCATATGAAAAAGGACCAGCTAAAAATTAAGCATACACTGACTGAAATAAAGAATAATATACAGAGATCCAATAGCAGACGAGAGGATTGCAAGAATCAAGTCAAAGATATGAAATATGAAGAAGCAAAACCCACCCAGCCAGAAAAGCCAAAAGAAAAGAAAAAAAGAATCAAAAAGTATGAAGATAGTGTAAGGAGTCTCTGGGACAATTTCAAGCGTACCAACATCAGAATTATAGGGGTGCCAGAAGAAGAGAAAGAGCAAGGTATTGAAAACCTATTTGAAGAAATAGTGACAGAAAACTTCCCCCACCTGGTGAAAGAAATAGACTTCCAACTCCAGGAAGCGCAGAGAATCCCAAACAAAAGGAACCTAAAAAGGACCACACCAAGACACATTATAATTAAAATGCCAAGAGCAAAAGACAAGGAGAGAATCTTAAAAGCTGCAAGAGAAAAGCAGTCAGTTACCTACAAGGGGGCACCCATATGACTGTCAGCTGATTTCTCAACAGAAACTTTGCAGGCCAGAAGGGAGTGGCAAGAAATATTCAAAGTGATGAATAGCAAGAACCTACAAACAAAATTACTTTACCCAGCAAAGCTATCATTCAGAATTGAAGGTCAGACAAAGAGCTTCACAGACAAGAAAAAGCTAAAAGAGTTCATCACCACCCGACCAGTATTATATGAAATGCTGAAAGGTATCCTTTGAGAAGAGGAGAAGAAAAAGGAAAGTAAAAATTATGAACAACAAATACATATCTATCAACAAGTGAATCTAAGAATCAAGTGAATAAAAAATCTGGTGAACAGAATAAACTGGTGAATAGAATAGAATCAGAGGCATAGAAAGGGAGTGGACTGACAATTTTCGGGGGTTAAGGGGATTGGGGGTGGGTGAAAAGAATGGACATTAATCGTACACCTATGGATGAGGACAGTGAGGGGGGCAAGGACAGAGAGTGGGGTGCAAACTGGGAGGAGGGGAGCTATGGGGGGAAAAAGAGGAACAACTGTAATAATCTGAACAATAAAGATTTTAAAAAAAGAAAAAAAAAGAGAATTAATTCTTTTTTTAGATCTAGGAGCGATTGCACTGATCTACACAGTGGGTGCTATTCCCTGTAACATTTGATGACCATGCTTCAAGAGAACAATCTAAGAAGGTAAAAAACGATATCGAAGATTTAATATCAAAGTCAAATACAACTTTAGTTACTCTTACACATATATAAGGACACAAAATTATGTCTTCTTAAAGGCATAAATGGTCAGCTCTTTACATAAAATGTTGAGTTTGATTCTGAAATTATTTCATTAAAATTACATAATAAACCCAAGCATCTTTGCAGGTTAGCTTGGGGAAGAAGAGGTTCCAGGATAGGTGAGTGTGAGCTTCTAGAACACCTTTTTATGGATAAGTTTCCTTATTGACATGCTCTGGCATTTTGATGAAGTGCCTTAACAAACAGCTGTAAAATAGTCTTGATAAATGTTTGCAGATAGTGAGTTGGGTGGAAAGAAAGGATTCTGAGAGGAACACTGAGATGGCCAGCTGCTGAGAGAAAGGAATTGCTTGGGCCATGCAGCACTGACTTTTACAGGATGTTATCTTACTTCGTTTCATTTACACAACACTGGTTTCAGTGTTCCCATTTTTCTAAGGAGGAAATTGAACACCTCACCCTTTAACTTGGATAGGGACACACTGCCAGGATGTCACACAACCAGAGTCTGGATCAGGCTTGTCCATCTCTAAAGCTTGACACATGAGTCCTGTTCATTGAGTGTTTCAGAAAGAAACTACAGGAAATTTGTAGATGAGGCTGCCATTAGAGTCTCAGTGGAGAGAGGAGAGTGTCAAGGGACCTGGTTCCTTGCGAGTTAACGTCATGCCAGTGTGAAGCAGCCTTGAGTGAGAAAGAAAGCAGCCCCTAAAGTACCTTAGCACTGTTGCTCAGCATTTCACAACATACTGCTTTCTGGCCAAAGTAGACTCCATGCTTGTTTTTATACAGCTATCAGCTAAGAATGGTCTACTATGTATTTAAATGTTTAAAAACAAAACAAAACACAAGAATCTGAGACTAAGAATGGGTGTTACCTACAAATCCTAAAATATGTATTAGAGAATGTTCAATCTATGAACTAAATCTTTCCATACTTTTCAGAGGAGAAAAGAAAAAATTGCTGTAGGAAATGTGGTTTCTTTGAGAACCTGGTCTAGATGATGGCTGGTCTTCTATTCTAAACAATGAGCTCACCCTCAGGTGGTGTTTGATGGTTCATTCAATCATTTTCTTCTAATCCTTTTTTATTTCAAAAGAGGATTATGCATCTATAACACAAACAACATAAAAATAGGTGAACAAAGAAAAAAAAATGAAGGAAAAATAAAAAAGTAAAAGTTGGAAGTCAAGAAAAATATTGTGGTATAGTAGTAATTATACTTCCCAACCCTCCAAATTTATTGATGTAATAAGGCTCATTTCCAAATTCTGGGAAATTGAATGATTGATATAAATGTTTCAGGAGATGTTAATTGCTTCCAATAATTTATATTGTCTAGAGAGGCATTTTATAGAGGATTATTATTAAAACTAGGGGCCCTGTGCACAAAAATTTGTGCACTCAGGGAGGTTCCCTCAGTTTGACCTGTGCGCTCTCGCAGTCTGGGACTCCTCAGGGGATGTTCACCTGTTGGCATGCCTGGCCAGCCTGGGTGAGGGGCTTATGGCTGTTTGCAGGCTGGCCAAGCCCCCTAGTGGGAACCCTCACTGCATTGGGGTGTGGTCAACCTGGGTGAGGGGCTGAGGGCTATTTTTAGGCTGCCCACAGCCCCTTTAGGGTTCGGGTTCCTACTGGGATGCCTGGCCAGCCTAGGTGAGGGGCTGAGGGCTGTTTGCAGGCTGGCCACAGCTCTCATTGACCCAAAGTCCCAGCAAGGCTGCTGGCAGGAAGCAGGTTTCTGGGCTTTATTTATGTTCTATCATTGAAACTTTGTTGCCTTGAGTGGAGGCCTCAGCCAGCCTAGGAAGGCAGTTTCCTCAATTGCTGGCCTACTGTTTGCTCTAGCTCCATGGCTGCCAGCCACCATCTTGACTGGGTTAATTTGTATATCATTGCTCTGATTGGCTGGTGGGCGTGGCTTAGGTGTAATGGAATAAGGGTCAATTTGGGTATTACTCTTTTATTACATTACATGATTATAAGCATATAAATATCATTTATATATATTTATATACTGAGTTTGATTTTAATTACATACTATACATAATTAAAATAAAGTTATCTTCATTGATATTATAAAATATTGATTTTTGTCTCTCTGTTTCAAATTTTCTAGTTGCATGTGACCAGGATTTGGTCTAAGAGACTACATTTTGTTTATGAACTAGCAGATGAATAATGAGACTGCCAATTGTAACAGATCTCTGAAACATGAGACTATGTAGGAAATGAAGGGGGGGGGAGTGAATGTCTTGAAAATCTTGGTATCATCAAAAATAAGATTAGGGTTTCTTTAGGGCATTTTCCATGAGTTCTATTCTTCTTTTAGATATTTGAACAGATGTAGAACACATTTCATCAATTTAACTATCAAAACCTTACATTGCAACAGAAAAATTTTCCAAATTCTCATGATAAAGCTTGTAGTAGTGAATACAATAATGCTAGAAGTATTATGTACACAGAAATAATACAAATGATATCCAAACCCATTGTAAGTTTCAGTAAATCATATCCATCACCTAATTTTTATTGAATATAAGAGAATTTTAATTTCATTCTTCCCTATGGATGTTTTGCTAGTGTTTGATATAAAAGAAATGCACAAACGTTTAAGAAAAAGGCATACGTAAGATAGTGAGGAACCTGCAGAGAACAAATAAGTGAATCAAGTTACATTTAATACCATGAGTTAAAATTAATGAGAAAATGTTGACAAATAAAGCTGTGTTATAAAATGAAATAAAAATAAAAGGAATATCATTATTTATAGTGAGTCACTGCCAAAGTTATGTTACCATATATTATGAGTAGCTTAATTATGCAGTCAGTTATCATCATCTTGTAAAGTCTTTGCATTACTTGATAAGTAAGTGCTATGTCCATGGACAACATAGAGTAAAAGAAATAATAACACACTTTAGGTAGATAAACAAATACTTGTTTTCAAATTCGAATGAAAACTGAAGTTCAAATGGATTTTTCAGCCTAGTGGCTAGAAAGACCCTAGTAAAGACATAGCAAGGTCTGAATTTCAGGAGACTCTCAGAGCTAAAGCGTTTTAGGTTCCTTTAGCATTTTCATCTCCTGGTCTCTTTATCAATATCAAAAGTTGTGAATGTTTGGGAACTTCAGACTGGACTCCTTATAAATTTAAATCCTAGCAGGCATTCAACTTGATATATGTCCTTTAGAAGACTTGAATATTTTCTATGGTTTTATTGCTTATTTATATAGAGAGATAATAGTTATTTCTGAAGACAATTTATAAAAACAATGAAAAAATGCCCCCTAATCTTGTTCATATATGTGTTTTATAAATGTGCTTAGTGCCATAAAAAGCTCCCAAGCTAGTCTTATGTTGTTTAAATGTGCACACAAAGAATCTAAGAGTTGTTCTTACATTAAATGCTCTCATATTAAATAGTTCACTCTCAAGAGGTATGGTTTTCACATTTCCCTGAAAACTGAATTGATCCCCAAAATCACTTTCACCCATATTCTTCTACGGAAAGTAAATTTGCTCTTAGTTTCTCAAAATTAACTTTATTGCATTGTCGAAAAGCTAAAATGTACCTATGTATCTAATAATACAAATATTATGGTCCCATTATCATTGTTCTGTTGCAATAGGAATTCTATTAATTCAGGTGAATGTTTCCACTAGTTCTTTGTAGTGCCAAAATTGCAGGAGATCCTATTACTTAGAAGAAAGCTAAAGCAGGCATTTCTTGTCCTTAAGAATATTGTATATCTGTAGCTGAAATATATAGCTAATTTATCATCAAAAGTGGGACCTGTTATGGCTCCTTATATACACCAGGAATTAATGATGACAATATTATCAGTAAAGAAATAATGGGGTGTGGGAGAGAGCAAGAGTGAAGAACATTTATTTTTTAAAATCCAATTTCATTTATCAAATATTAATTGGGCATAGTGGTTTGAGTCAATTTCTAGGTTCTCTATTCTATTTTATTGATCTGTATGTCTGTTCTTGTGCCAGTACCAAGCTTTTTTAAGAACAGTGGCTTTGTAATACAGCTTGATATCTGGTATTACTATCCCACCTACTTTGTTCTTCTTTCTCAGGATTGTGCAGCTATTCAAGGTCTTTTTTTATTCCAGATGAATTTTTGGAATGTTTGTTCTAGATCTGTGAAATATGCTGTTGGTATTTTAATGGGTATTGCATTGAATCTATAGATTGCTTTGGGAAGTATGGACATTTTGATGATATTGATCCTACCAATCCATGAACACGGTATGTTCTTCCATCTGTTTATGTATTCCTCTATTTCTTTTTTCAGTGTCCTGTAGTTTTTTGCATATAAGTCTTTTACCTCCTTAGTTAAGTTTATTCCTATGTATCTTAATTTTTTGGGTGCAATGGTAAATGGGATTGTTTTTTTAGTCTCTCTTTCTGTAAGTTCACTATAATTGTAAAGAAATGCCATAGATTTCTTGGCATTAATTTTGTATCCTGCAACATTGCCAAATTCATTTGTTAAGTCTAATAAGTTTTTGATGGAGTCTTTAGGGTTTTTTATGTACAGTATCATGTCATCTGCAAATAAAGACAGTTTTACTTCTTCTTTTCCAATTTGGATGCCTTTTATTTCACAATGGAGTCAAGACAGTCTCTTCAATAAATGGTATTGGGAAAATTGGACAGATACATGCAAAAAGATGAAACTAGACCACCAACTCACACCATACACAAAAATAAACTCAAAATGGCTTAAATGTAAGGGGTTTAAATGTAATACGAGAAACCAAAAAAATACTAGAGGAGTACACAGGCAGCGAAATTGCAAACATGTGCCGAAGGAATTTCTTCACTGATACTGCTCCTAGGGCAATGGAAGCTAAAGAGAAAATAAACAAATGGGACTACATCAAAATAGAAAGCTTTCGCACAGCAAAGGAAACCATTAACAAAACAACAAGAAAGCCCACTGCATGGGAGAACATATTTGCCAATGATAACACTGATAAGGGTTTAATATCCAACATTTACAGGGAACTCATACAACTTAACAAAAGGAAGATAAACAATCCAATCAAAAAATGGGCAACGGACCTAAATAGACACTTTTCAAAAGAAGACATACAGAAGGCTGAAAGACATATGAAAACATGCTCAAAGTCACTAATTATATGAGAGATGCAAATCAAAACAACAATGAGGTATCATCTCACACCTGTCAAAATGGCTATCATCAACAAATCACCAAAGACAAGTGCTGGCGAGAATGTGGAGAAAAAGGAACCCTTCTGCACTGCTGGTGGGAATGCAGACTGGTGCAGCTACTGTGGAGAACAGTATGGAGTTTCCTCAAAAAACTAAAAATGGGGAGAAACCAAGATGGTGGCATAGGTAAACACCGGAATTGCGGCCATGCACAACCATTTAAAACAACAATGAAAAGAAAAAACGGACACCACCCAGACCCACAGGAAGGCTGGCTGAGTGGAAAATCTACAACTAGAAAGAGACTGAAATGCAGAGGAGGTGTGGGAATAAAGTGCAGAGGTACGGAGGTGCACGCAAAGGGGCTTGCAGAAAGGGCTGGCAGCATTTCATACTGGAGGGATGCACAAGCTCCCGAAGGCTCTGAACTCCAGTTCCAGGTGAGTTTTTGGGGACTCAGAACCATATGGGTAGGAGCTCGACTGTCTGGCACCATTGGGCACCGGGAGGAACTCCAGAGCGGCTTGAGACCCAGTGCCTCTTAGGGCAGGACTGAGAAGTAGCCATAGCTGGTTGCTCCACCCTGTAGACTCCCCAAGCTGCATGCAGAGGCTTTTGCATATAAAAGGCTGAGTAGCCTCAGGCAAAGGCTAAATTAGCACCTACTTGGAGATACAAGTGCCAGCATACCCAGGGGTCTGAGTGGCACAATCCTGAATACAACTTCTCAGACTCATAAGGGACACACTCAGGGCAGACTCCGTGAGCACCAAAGTCCCACTGAAACAACTCTTGCCCCATAAGGGTGTCTCCAGCACAGAAGTTCCCCCACTGTAGACACAGCTGATTCGCATAACCAAGTGGCTTGGAGATCAATCCCTCTCAGTGATCACCTAACACAGAAAGACACTCTATCAACCCAGGGAAGCAGCCAAAATGCAGAGACAAAGAAATGGATCACAAATGACAGAAAAGGAAAGCAAACAATAGAATATAGAGTTCAAAACCACGGTTACAAGGTTTTTCAAAATTTTCTAGAAACTACTGATAAACTTAGTGAGACCCTCAATAAATCTAATGAAACCTTCAAGGATATGAAAAAGGACCAACTAGAAAATAAGCATACACTGACTGAAATAAAGAATAATATACAGAGTTCCCACAACAGATTAGAGGAACGCAAGAATCAAGACAAAGAATTGAAATATGAAGAAGCAAAAAATACCCAAATGGATAAGCAAAAAGAAAAAAGAATCCAAAAATATGAAGACAGTGTAAGGAGCCTCTGGGACAATTTCAAGTGTACCAACATCAGAATTGTAGTGGTGCCAGAAGAAGAGAGAGAGCAAGATACTGAAAACATATTTGAAGAAATAATGACAGAAAACTTCCCCTACCTGGTAAAAGAAATAAACTTCCAAATCCAGGAAGCACAGAGAATTCCAAACAAAAGGAATCCAAAGAGGACCACACCAAGACACACCATAATTAAAATGCCAAGAGCAAAAGACAAGGAGAGAATTTTAAAAGCAGCAAGAGAAAAAGCAGTCAGTTACCTACAAGGGGATACCCATACGTCTGTCAGCTGATTTCTCAACAGAAACTTTGCAGGCCAGAAGGGAGTGACAAGAAATATTCAAAGTAATGAATAACAAGAACCTATAGCCAAGATTACTTTACCCAGCAAAGCTATCATTCAGAGTTGAAGGTCAGATAAAGAGCATCACAGACAAAAAAAAAAAAAAAGCTAAAAGAGTACATCACCACCCAACCAATATTACGTGAAATGCTGAAATGTATCCTTTGAGAAGAGGAAGAAGAAAAGGTAAAGATAAAAATTATGAACAACAAATACATATCTATCAACAAGTGAATCTAAAAATCGAGTGAATAAAAAATCTGATGAACAGAATAAACTGGTGAATAGAATAGAATCAGAGGCATAGAAAGGGAGTGGACTGACAATTTTTTGGGGGGAAAAGGGTGTTGGGGATGCAGGAAGAAATTGGACAATAATTGTACACCTATGGATGGGAACACCGAGGGTGGGGGCGGTTAAGGATAGAGAGTGGGGTGGGAACTGGGAGGAGGGGCGGGAGGAAAGAGGAAAAACTGTAATAATCCTATATAATAAAGAGGGAATATGCAAATTGACTGTCACTCCGGTCAATTTGCACCCACAGCTGAGGTTAAGTTCCCATAACGAGCCTTAAGGAGCAATCAGCAGGGACCTGAGGCTGTGTGCCCACCCACCTCCTGCATGGGGCTTGACAGGTGACCTCAGGATTCTCCCCCTGTCCTGGCACCAGGCCAGAGGAACTCAGGCTGCACCCTCTTCCCTGGTGCCAGGCCAGGGGACCTCGGGCCCTGCCCCCCGCCCTGGCCCCAGGCCAGGACCTGAGGCTGTGCCCTCCACCCAGTGGGACTTGACAGGGGCCCTCAAGGTATTCCCTCCACCCTGGTGCTGGGCCAGGGAACCTCATGCCATGCCCCCTACCCTAGCACCAGGCCTGGGGACCTCAGGCTGTGCCTCCTGTCCTGGCACCAGGCTGGGGGGTCACAGGCCACTCCCTCCACCCAGAAGGGCTTGATGGGGGACCTCAGGCTGTGCTCTTCTGCCCTGGCACCCAGAGGACCTGAGGCTGCACCCCCCCCACACACGTGGCAGGGCTTGACAGGGTGGGACCGGCAAGGTCTGGATCTAGCCCAAAGAAGGGGGGCTGTCCAGGTTTGGGTCTCAAGTGATTTTAAGGTGCACATGGGTGGTTAAAGACTTGACTATGGGTTCCATGGTGCACCCCAGACTCTGACAGGAGGAAGATTTTCATATACGTTTTACTATTTTTTTTTTAATCTCTGACACTTCTATTATAGAGAAAGGGCAAATAACAATATTAAAATATTTCCTCTAATTAATCCTCTTTTAATGTGCATGAATTTTGTGCACTGGGCCACTAGTCTGAACATAAAGATTAAAAAAAAAAACTAAAAATTGAACTCCCATTTGACCCAGTGATTCACTTCTAGGAATATATCCTAAGAAGCTAGAAACACCAATCAGAAAGGATATATGCATCCCTATGTTCATAGCAGCACATTTACCATAGCTAAGATCTGGAAACAGCCTAAGTGCCCATCAGCAGATGAATGGATTAAAAAACTGTGGTACATCTATGCAATGGAATACTACACTGCGGTAAAAAAGAAGGAATTCTTGCCATTTGCAACAGCATGGATGGAACTGGAGATCATTATACTAAGTGAAATAAGCCAGTCAGAAAAAGATAAATATCATATGATCTCACTCATTTGTGGAATATAGAGAACAACATAGACTGATGGACAGGAACAGATCCAAAGACAGAGAAGCAGCGATCGGTCTGTTGATCCCCAGAGGGAGGGTGGGGGAGGTTGGGAGTTGGGGGGAGAGATCAACCAAAAGACTTGTATGCATACATATAAGCCAAGCCAATGCACTCAGACAACAGGGGGATGAGAGCATGAGTGGGGGTGGGGTTGAGGGTTATTAGGAGATGAGGACACATTTGTAATACCTTGACCAATAAAGAAAAAAATATGACCAAAAAATCCAATTTCAGATTTCCGTGACCTGCAAGCATTACTCTTCATTAGGCCTTTCGATTGCTAAAGATATTTAGCATTTATTTCTCATATGAAATTAGAAACAATGAAGGTAAAACATGTCATTTTGGACATAAAGCTCTGGTGTTTGAAACAGATCTGTGCAATAATAATTCTCCTGGGTTACTCTTTAATGATGCTGTCATTATGAAAAGTGTAGTTAGTAGCACACATTTAATTTACTCCGCTGAGATTTTACCACCTTCCTGTCAGCATCATATATTTTGTGCCCCTGGTTATTTATTTTTATTCATTTAATGAACTCCTAAAGGATGGTTTGAGCTTTGAAAAACAACTGTTTGTCAAAAGAATTATGTATTCAGCTAAGAAAAGCAAAGTATTGTACTAATTGAATGATTTCCTTAAGATTTAATAAATCTTTAAGAAAACTAATAAATACCAGGAATTAGACCAGGAGTTTTCACATACATTTCATAATGTTATTACAATACTTTTCAGAGATAGATGTGTTAATTCTGTAAAGAAACCCAAAATCAGAGATAACTTTATTACCCTAATAGGTGGAATTGTCTGAATTCAATGACAAATCTTCAAGTTCAGTTCCTTTTTTCAGTTTTTAATAATAACCCACAATCAGAGATAACTTTATTACCCTAATAGGTGGAATTGTCTGAATTCAATGACAAATCTTCAAGTTCAGTTCTTTTTTTCAGTTTTTAATAATAACCCACAATTAATTGAAAATATATATATATCACTGCAGTTTCTTCAAGCCCCATGTCTTTAGAGTAAAGGTAAGTGTTTAAATTTCCCAGAGGGAGAAGAATGCTTTTCTCCTGATTGTCCTTAAAACAGACAATAAAACAATAAGGAAACATTTTGTTCCCTGACCTAAAGAATCTAAACTAATAAAGGCATAATATTAAAATTAACCATTTCTTCGGGACAGGTAAGCCACACCTACCAGCCAATCAGAGCGACTGTATGCAAATTATCCCAGCCAACAAGGAGGCCGCCACTCACGGACCTGAGTAAATGGCAGCTTCCATTGCAGTAGGAATGAAACTGAAACTGCCGCCCGCTCCGCTTATCCTGGTTCAAGTAAAACATCTTTGCAACAAAATATCAATCATAGAATCCTTGGGAGCTGAAGGAAACAGCAGGCCTGGCCTTACCACTAAGAGTACCATTGTCTCATTATAGACACCGTGAGGTGAAGCAGAGAGGAGGTTCATTACTAGAAGGCTTCAGCTTAAAGGAACAGTGCATCAATTATAGAAGATAAACAAACCCCAGAAACCTGTGTCCAGCCAGCCTTGCTGGGACATTGGGTCAATGGGAGCGGTGGGCAGACTTAAAGCCTGAAAGTGCCAATCAGCCCATCACCAATGCTGGCCACAACCCAATGGGGTGAGGGATGTTACTGGGGGTCTTGGCCAGCCTACAAACAGGCATCAGCCCCTCACCCAGGCTGGTCAGGCATGCCAGCAGGTGGACATCCCCAGAGGGGTCCCAGACTGTGAGAGGGCACAGGCCAGGCTGAGGGACCTCCTGAGTGCACAGAGCAGCTGCAGGGCAGAACAGTGCAGGACCCAGGACCCGTGAGTGGGAAAGAGGCGCAAGGGGTCTCGGCCTGCTTGGCGGCTGCCCAGGCCCTTTGAGGGGCACTGGGGAGTGGGTAAGAGGTGGCAGGGGGTCAGTGGCCTGCTTGTCAGCTGCCCAGGCCCTTTGAGGGGCATCAGGGAGCAGGAAAGAGGCAGCAGGGGGTCAGTGGCCTGCTTGGTGGGCTTCCCAGGTCCCTTGCAGGGAACCGGGGAGCGGGAAAGCAAGGCAGCGGGACGGGGAGCAAGAAAGAGGCATCGGGGGGTCAGCCTGCTTGGTGGCTTCCCTGGCCCCTTGCAGGGAACCAGGGAGTGGGAAAGAGGCAGTAGGGGTCGGGGCCTGCTTGGCGGCTTCCCAGGCCCTTTTTGGGGCACCGAGGAATGGGAAAGCAAGGCAGCAGGGTACCAGTGAGTGAGAAAGAGACAGCGGGGGCGTCTCAGCCTGCTTGGCGGCTGCCCAGGCCCTTTGTGGGGCACCGAGGAGCAGGAAAGCAAGGCTGCAGGGGCCAGGGTCCTGCTTGGTGGCTCCCCAGACCCCTTGGTGGCACCAGGAAGTGGGAAAGGGAGGCAGCAGGGGACTGGTGAGTGGGAAAGAGTTGGCGGCCTGCTTGGCAGCTCCCCAGGCCCTTTGGGGGGCACTGGGGAGCGGGAAAGCAAGCTCTTGGGGGCTGGATGACTGCTTTGTGGCTCCCCAGCTCCCTTCCGATGATCATGGAGCAAGAAAAAGCTGGCCTGACCATGAGGCAGGGTTTTCCCTGCTTTCTGGTGGCTGGAGGAAGATGGACAGTAGGCAAGCTTGGGAGGCAGGCAGCACCCAGCCCTGGCCACAGCTCAAAAAAGAGAACAACATGCAGGGGAGGGCAAGAGTCTGAGAGATCAACATAGAGGGGGTGCCTACTCCAAGCCTCGACGGTGTGCCTGGGGGCAAGCCACCAGCAGGTAGACATACACAGGAGGACTGCTCTGAGCCTCAGATGCAGCTGGAGGCAGGACCCCAGTGGCAACACACACACACACACACACACACACACACACACACACACAGAAGGCTCCTGGCAGACTGGGGCCATCATAGGACATCCACTGAGGGGTTTCAGACTGTGAGAGGGCGTAGGCGGGGCTGAGGGGCCCCATCCTCCCCCCGTGCACGAATTTGGTGCACCGGGCCCCTAGTATTTTATAGAACAAAACCTTCTAGCATTGCAGAGTGTGCATCAAGCAAAACAGGGCCAAATGTGGCTCCTGAGAGCTAGAGGCAAGAGCATGCAGTGAAATATGACAAGGTAAAATGGCAAGTCTTCCATGACCATAGAGATGTCCTCACCAGGGAAGGTGAGGGGTTGAGTTGCCATAGCTGTTCACATTACAAAATGAGCATCATTTGTCTAGCCATGATCATCATCCTGACATAACTAGACCAGGATGTCCCCACTCATGGGAAATAATTAGTAGTTGCAGATGAGAGATTTTTGTCTTGTTTTCCCTAAGACTCACCAGAAAGCTCTGCAGAGCTCCACAGGAATTCAGAGAAAATGTGGTTCTCTGTGAAATAACCCTGGCGATGTTACCTCATGATAAATCACAGCAACTGGCATAAACAGTTAATTGCAGATGTTGCTACATACATGTCTCCGAGAATATAAGAAAGTAAGGATTTTCCAGAGCTGCCAAGTGATGTGTAAATTACCACGTGTTAAATTTCTTCCTGGGTCCCAGTTCAAGGACTTCCTTGTTGCTTCCTGTGCATCAACCAGTCTGTTCAGCAGGTTGATATGAACTCTCTCTGCTGAAATATGCTGTTAGCTTTAATGGATTTGTTCAATTCACTGCTGGAAAGAAACTAAAAATTTGATGAGAACTGTATTATTTTCAATTTTTTAAGTGGCTTTAAGGTTCATGATAAATTTTAAAACTGTAATTCATATGTTTTTGTTTAAGCACACAATTCTTAGTTTGTTTTCTCTCTTTCTCTCTCTCTCTCTCTCTCTCTCTCTCTCTCTCTCTCTCTCTCTCTCTCTCTCTCTCTCTCTCTCATCTTAGTATAAAATGTTACTTTCATAATTCTAGACCCTTACCTGCCAGCTTGAATTAAAGGTAATTTTTTAAAAAATATTTTAAGAAAAGCCTCTTGTTCAAAAGTACTAAACAAACCACAAACTTTTTGTTCACATGTTTTTAAAATGTTTACACAGTTGGATGAAAAGAAAAAAAAACACACCAAGAAATAAAGAGTATGTATTTTTACTTATTCATTATTCTATATATTGCTATATTAAGAATTTTAGTTGTTATAAACAGTGCTATTGCTAAAGCTCATGGAAAACACTCATGAGAGGGTAATAAAGTGTAGTGGAATGGTCAGTGCACAAGTCAGATAATTTTAGATTAATTTTTATTACTCCTTGGTTATCAGCCTCAACATGTTAGTTAATCCACATTTAAAGTTCTCATAAGATGGGAATAATAACACTTTTACTGCATTATTTTCTAATAGAGCAATATTTCATTTATTTCTAAAAAAATAATATATGGCCCAGCAGATGTTGCTCAGTGGTTGAGCATTAACCTATGAACCAGGAGGTCACTGTTCAATTCCTGGTCAGGGCACATGCCCAGGTTGCTGGCTTGATCCTCAGTGGGAAGCTTGCAGTAGGCAACCGATCAGTGATTCTCTCTCATCATTGGTGTTTCTCTGTCTCTCTTTCCCTTTCCTTTTCTCTCTGAAATCAATAAAAATATACTTAAAAATAAAAAAATATGTGGGAACTTCATGATAATAATTTACATAGAAACTTTGATTATTTGTTAATCAGTACCAGTGCTAGTTAACAGGACAATTTATATCAAGTAATGAGAAGAACTTCAGATTTAGTTGCTATAAGTGCAACTTTAAGTGCAATGTAAGTGTGATCTTGCATTAACAGCAGTGAGGGTGAAATGAAGTTTATTTGCTCTTAGCTCACATAGGGTACTGTATCTTGTTATTACGCTTAAACATCACAAAAAGCAAAACAAACACTCAAAAAGAAAAACTAGTTTTTAACTTTTTTCGAGGCACTTTTGGATGTCTTATTTTAGTGCTATCTTTCATTTTGAGCCAAAATTTTTCTTCTAGTCACTTGGTCTAATTCTGTCCATTGATGCCTCCTAGAGAAAATCTAAGCCCCTTTTCATGTCAATGACTCTTGGGTTTTTAGTGTTATCATCACTTTGGCAACTTTCCTGTGAATAATCTGGCTTTACACATTCACTCTAAGTATATAGTGTTTAGAACTGGGCACAACCCTACTACAGCTTTGTTTGGCTATCAAGAGCAAAACAGGGTTGTCTTCTCCCTGGTTCACTTAGTGCAGCTCAAGCTTCAAATCGATTTTCAAAGCAGCTAGAACCAACAGTTCACTCATTCAGCTTGCATTCAACACATATTTAATGAATATCTACTGAGTGTAAGGCTCTGTTGTAGACAAAACAATGTGTAGATACATTGAACAGAGAGCTTACACAATTTAGTGAAATACATTTAATGAACTCCCTTTAATCTTCTTCATAAGAACTCTCATTAAACCATGATTTTCACTTGGAGAATATGAAGTTGTTGTGTTTTTTTTTACCATGTCTTTACATTTTTCCTTATTAAATTTCATCTTATAAGATTTCCTTTTATTTAAATATCTACTCAAAAATTATATGTGGTGTGTCAGCATTTGAGGAAACTTTTTTCCTGACTTCATTGCATTTCAGATGCTGTTGTGTCAGACATTCATCCATCAACCTTCCCTTGAGGATACTCTTGAGCTACAATTGAATCAGGAGCAGTAAATTCATCTGGCATGCTAATCAACACTTTGTGGTACTAACTCATGCTACCCTATGGTAGTAATTCCAGTTCTAGTTTCAAAATATAAAGCTAGAAATAAGATAAATGAAAATTTAGACTAAGCAGAGTAAGCTACAACATTTCAAATTATGAAATGATTGAATTAACACTTATTATAAGCCAGAGAAATTGCTCTGTGATCAAAATTGTATTTGTTATTGTGATAGAATGATAATTAAAAACAGATATAGTCCTTATCCTTTCAACTTTTATAATCCAGTGAGGGATACAGACATGAATCATATGATCCAAATAATCATGCACACCCAGTTAAAATTTAAGCTGCAGTATATTTCCTAAAAAAAAAATTTATCCTCTAAAGATATATCCTTTAGAGAATCATTTGAGAGGGAGTGGGAATTATCTCAAGGTAATATGACTGGTGTCTGGGTAAGGACATGATGAAATGAGGCTGCAATGAATTGCCATTTACTGGATCTGGACAATGGGAACCTGAAGCTTCATTCTCTTATTCTTTCCATCTGTTTATCTCTAGTATTTACTATAATAAAAATTGGTAAACGTGGAAATATTCAACTCTTTGCAAGTGGTAGAAAAAAGAGATACCCAGTTTGATGACAGCATATAACAAAGGGATTTGATATAGCCAGGGAGGTCTAGAATGGCTTCTGACAGGAAATGACAATTTAGAATGGGAGGCACATGACTTAGAGAATTAAATGCAAAAGATTCCAAAGCCCTGTTGCAGCAGGAGCAATACCAGGTCTAAAAGACAAAGACAGCCAGTATGTCTAGACTGCAGAGGGTTTTGGTTGGCCAGGGGAAGCTGGATAATAGATGCTGCTGAGGAATGAAGTGAGGACCAGATAAGGAATGATCTTTGTCCTAATGGCAATAGGATGTCATTGAAGGATGTTATGCGTGGAAGTGACAAAATCATATTTACTTTTTGAAAAGATTTCTCTGGATGCTCTGTGAAGACTGATTGGCTGGAGGCTAGAATAGTACAGGTGCACTAATTAGATGCTCCCCAATTTCCCCAGGAAACATTTTTGTTACATTAGGACCTTAAAGCTTTAGCTGGCTTTGGTTTAGACCAGTGATTTTCAACTGGTATGCTGCAAGAATTTTTAAAACATGCAATACCTGACTATTAGTGGGAGGCAATAGTCTCCTTAGATTGTCAAATAAAAATATGACAACAGCCAACACAATAGTAGCTTTCCAGTGTGAATGAATCAAAATTAAACCTATTACTTTCATCAGACAAGCAAAAATATATTTTTTGGTGAGCAGCATAATTTTAGTAATTACTATATGTGTGCCATGAGATGAAAAAGGTTGAAAAGCATCAATTTAGACAAACTGCGTTTCCTGTGTATTCTACCACTTTCATATTCTACAATTCTCTTTTTTTCTTCAGCTCTTCCACTGCCTTCCTGGGACAAGGCTCCTTCATCACCTGTCTGAATAGATGGAAGTCTGAACTCTCCAGCTGCTTCTACTACCCAGAATAATTCTTTGCCCAGGAGACAGTGTCCCAGTTGACCCTAATGTTCTATAATTACTTATTGGCCCGGCCTGAGTCAGAATAAGCACAGATGTCCTGGAGTCAGCAATACCGGTGTCCCTCCGGGACCTTAAGGCCTGAGGCAGCCGAGCCAAGTCATAAACATCACACACAGACCAACAGTTAACATGCAGTCACACAGGGGCTTATTACAGTTTCTAGGTTCCTAGCACCAGGACGACCACTCGGTGATGCACATGGTTGAGGACGTGGTCAGGAAAGCTCGGTCGCAGGCAGCGGAGTCCTTCAGGTTCATCCTCCTCTCTCGGGGCAGGAGACACTGAGTGTCAAAAGTCCGGGGTTTTTATGTGGTTTAGTAAACACAGTTGGTCCTTATTGGTGGCTGCCAGGCTGTGGCCTTCTGGGCTGGTGTGATAAGGTTCTAAAGATTCAAGTTTGGGCGTTCACTCATTTGGGAAAGTACAGAGTTGATGTCACTTCACACAGTTTACAGTATTCAAATTTGGGGGGTCTATGGCTAATGCAATTGTAACTATAACACCTAGCCTGTACTCATTCTTTTAAAAATGTATACCCTATAGCCCTAGCTGGTTTGAGTCAGTGGGTAAAGTGTCAGCCTATGGGCTGACAGGTGCTAGGTTCCATTCCGGTCAAGGGCACATGCTTGGTAGTGTGGGGCAAGGCAGCCGGTAGGTGGTTCTCTCTCATCATTGACATTTCTATCTCTCTCCC
The DNA here is from genome assembly GCA_004026665.1 of Murina feae. NCBI lineage: Eukaryota > Metazoa > Chordata > Mammalia > Chiroptera > Vespertilionidae > Murina > Murina feae. The sequence goes on along the minus strand of PVJC01003871.1, from coordinate 36,392 downwards.
TTCCTCTCTGAAATCGATAAAAATATATGTATATTTAAATATAGATTCTATAAAGAGTTTGGGGCATAGAATATTTTGGCTATTATATTTTAACTTGAAAGAAATTTCACAGTTCCTAAATATGGGTGGTAGGGTTACCAAATAAAATACAAGGCATTCAATTACATTTGAAATTCAGATAAACAATGAATATATTTGTAGTATAACTATATCTTGAAAATTGGGACATATTTATATTAAAATATAGGATAAGTTGTTTAGGATATATTGCTGTTAAACTTATTTTATCAGAAATTTAAAATTAAGTGACTCTCTTGTTATTGTTGTTGTCTTAAATGTAAATTTGGAAATCCTAGGGGATGGAAACAGGTAAATATCTCCTAACACAAACCTTGAGCCTGACTGACTATACCATTCGTTTCAGGAGTGATGGAAAAACAATGATAAAAACATAATTCAAAATATATAATAAGTTAATATAGAATGTTACACTTATCAAATACAACATACTTGCTTTTTTAATATAAAGGCATAAATATGCATTTTTAATAAGTAGACAATCAGTTTATACTTGTTCACATTAACAGAGATTGAAAAAATTAAAGAATATTGCTTTGAGGGAAGCCTGCTTTGAATCTCACACCCGTAGGACCAGGTCTCTCTTCAATAAATACCACACTTGGACCATGCTTCATTCTGATTCCTTGCCTTGGTTCTTTCTCTCTGTTATCTTGAGCAGAGGCTTATAACATCCAATGATGAAGAAATGGGCAATAGTTTTCCAGGTGAGAAGAAATCTCTTTACAAAAATTCTGGGAAGAGTACATTGTAAAGTTACATAAAGCTAATAATACCTGCTTGCCTTCTGCTTTCTTTTTCTAGGTAAAACTCCTCATCTATGTTGTTTCTAAAATGATTGGGAGACTTATCACATTGAGAAGGGAATGGAAGTTCTGCAATTAAAAAGACATTCAATGTATTTTAATAAACTATAAAATATTTATGAATAAAATATTTAAATTGAATATAAAATTTTATGAATGTAGCATATTTTTAAAGCACTCTGTCTTAAGTCTGTTAAAAATAAAACACAAACATGCCAGTTCTGTTTTATAATTCTGAGAAAGAAGTTCTATAATGTTTTCATGCAAACAGTAACTCTAATTACTCTGATTTTAAAAGAAAGTTATATATATACTAGGGCCCGGTGCACAAAAATTTGTGCACTCAGGGGGTGGGGGTCCCTCAGCCCTGCCTGTGCCCTCTTGCAGTCTGGGACACCTCAGGGCGGGGGGGGGGGGATGTCCACCTGTTGGCATGCCTGGCCAGCCTGGGTGAGGAGTTGAGGGCCATTTTCAGGCTGCCCACAGCCCCTTCAGGGTTCCTGCACTGGGGGGTGAGAGGGCTGGTGAATGCAGGCCTGGACATTCCCCATCGGAGAGCCCACGATCACACACACCTGGTGAGCCCCCACTGCTGAGGGGACACACCTGGTGCAGAGCTGGGTGGCAAGCCAGGGGCAGATGCTGGTGCAGGATCCCTCGATGGGGCCCTGCTGCTGAGCAAACACACCCGAGGTGGAGCCGGGCAGCAGACTGGCTTCAAATGCTCCACACTGTGCAGCAGACACTCCCACACGTCCTGTGGAGGCCCCTGGGGGGTGAATGAAGGTAGGGGACCCTGGACAGGTGCTCCCACATGCCCCTGAGGAGGCCCCAGGAGCAGAGCCAGGCTGCGGAGCCAGGATGGCAGCCTGCACGCCCCAGGGAGGCCCCCAGGAGGCAGAGCCAGGCAGCGAACCCAGGATGGCTGCTCCTGCAAGCCCCATGGAGGACCCACTCTCCTGCACGCCTGGTGGAGGCCCCCGGGGGGTGGAGCCAGGCAGTAGACCTGGGATGGGCGCTCCTGGATGCCCCGAGGAGGCCCCAGGCCGGACCCCCCCACTGAGCTGACACACCTGGCACAGCTAGGCCGGCCACGGAGGCTCCCAGTGCAGAGCCGCCCTGCCAGTCTCCATCTTGGCTGGGTTAATTTGCATACAACTGCTCTGATTGGCTGGTGGGCCTGGCCATGAGCAGAGGCTCAGCCAGCCTAGACAGGCAGTTGCAACAGAAGCCTCTGGTTTGCTCTAGCTCCATAGCTGCTGGCCTCCATCTTGGCTGGGTTAATTTGCATACAGCTGCTCTGATTGGCTGGTGGGCGTGGCTTATATGTCTCGGGTAATGGTCAATTTGCATATTACTGTTTTATTATATTAGAGATATATATATATTGATATATAGACATTTCAACTATTTTATAAAGCATTCTATCTAATAAAAGATTAATATGCAAATTAGCCATCACTCTGGGACAAAATGGCAGCACCCATAGCGGTGAGGCAGGACTCTGGCAGCGTTATCTTGGCAACAGGAGCCCAGCAGGCAATCAGACCGCAGGCAGCACCCAGCAGGGCCTGCTGGGCGGTCACCATGATGACCCCCAAGCAGACAAGTGGGGGCCGCAGGAGGCGCCCAGCAGGGCCTGCTGGGTGCCAGCTGCAGAGGAGGGGGAGCGAGCAATGGGGACATGGGTGATGGGGAGCCAGGCTGCGGACAACAGGACCAGGGGCACAGTAATCCAGAGGTATCAGGAACCCCCCAGCCACTGCCCTGGCCGGGCCTCAGCCTGGGCGGCAGCTGCAGATGATGGGACCAGGGGTATAGCGAGTCAGAGGCATTGGAGACTCCCCAGCCGCCAGGACCAGGGGGCGTGGTGAGCCAGAAACATCGGGGACCCCCCAGCCACCCTCGGCTGGAGAAGCTGCTATGGACCAGGGGATGAGGGGGCGCGAGCCATCGGGGACCCCACAGGCAGCGCCCAGCAGGGCCTGCTTGCCCATCCCATGGTGTGGAGCAGATAGGCCCGGCAGAGAGCAGAGAACCACGTGTAGTGGGCCCAACCCATCAGTAGCACATCTCCTGAGGGCTCCCGAATTGGATAGGGTGCAGGTCCTGCTGAGGGACCTCCCCACTTGTCCTCCCCATCCCTCACCTATCCGGGCACAAATTTCATGCACCGGGCCCCTACTAATATTATATTAAAACTATTATATATCAATTTGTGCTTCAAATTTCACTCTATTAGAATACTGGAACTATTCAAAGTTAACAATTTAATGTATATATTTATTGATGAAATATATTTTAAGTGAAAATTAACAGAGATTAAACAAATTATTTAAAGAATATTCCTGCTTGGAATCTTACATCTGTAAGTCCAAACCTCTCTTCAATAAATAATTCACTTGTACCTTGTCTCATTCTGATTCCTTTTCTTGGACCATGTCTTGTTCTGATTCCTTTTCTTGGTCCTTTATCTCTGTTATTATGAGCAGAGACTTAACACCATCCAATGATGAAGAGATGGACCAATAATAGTTTTTCAGGTGAAAATAAATCTCTTTAAAAAAATTCCAGGAAGAGTTAATTGTAAAGTTACATAAATTTAGTTCATTTTTGAATGTGCAGAAACTATTTTTTTCCACTATTGCAAAAATAGTTGTAATGTGAAAAATCCTGACCCACATTTTGGAATTTAGGTTTTTTAATGAATATTGAGCTTGCATTGTACCTTTAAGTGCTTTGGTTTTCATATGCAACACCTAAAACCTTAAGGAAAATACAATTACACAAATGAAAATTAGTTGGTTAATTAAAATAATGTTGTTATTAATATAGTAGATTAAAGTTTGTAATTCATAAGTAGTTGTCCTTATGGACTTCAATGATTATTACTTTTAAATCTATTTTGTATGTACTTATATTATGATGTCAGAGATGAGGGAATGAAGATGGATATATTTATATGTATAAATGACTATTATAAAATTACTAGAGGCCCCTGCATGAAATTCATGCACAGGCAGAGACTCCCTCCTCCTACTGTTGGCTGTTGGCCAGGTCCTTCCTTCATTCTGCACCACCCTGGTTGTCAACGCACATCATAGCAAGCCCCATTGGTTGAACTCCTGCCCAAGGGGACACTTTGTATATTAGGCTTTTATATATATAGATGTGTAATGAAATTTCTTCAGAATTTCTGCTAAATAACTAAATGGCCATTAAGAAGCAAATAGTTGGCATACTGCAACTAGAAAATGAATTGTGAGGAAAATGTGAATGTTAAAAACAAATCAAATTTTAAATCTTTAAGAAAATTCTGTTTTCCTAATGGGTGGTCTCTGTCAACTTAATATAGTTTCACATAGAAATTCTAGAGATATTAATAATAAGTGAGAAATAACAGAAAAAAGACTAAAAAATTAAATGGTACCAATAAGGATTACCCAATATAATGGAGACCAGATGGAACGACTATTTTCTGTGTAGACTGAGCACAGCTGGGTTTCAGACATTGGCTATTATCCCTTTGAAACAGCCAGGCATAAGCAATTCAATTAGCCAAAAGCCAATTCACCCAATGACCACTTTATTTGTTTCCTTGGTATATGTGTGTTAGTTTCAGTTGACCAGTTTTCTTTTTGTCTTCATAAAATGTTTTAAGGTAATATTTAATGTTTTCCTGATTCCCAACCATGTTGTAGTAGCTAGAAACCTAGGGACAGAGGAAGAGAGAGATTGAAGGACAGAGGAACATATTTTTTGGATATAGAGAATGTTTATAAATGCAATCTTCATGAATATATTGAATATATTTTTCCTTTATCAATACATTATTCATACATATTTATCTAAAAGAAATATTGTTACACTAAGTAGAATTTATCTTTTGGGGAATAGATTATTATGAAAATATCTAGGACTTTATATTTCTACAACTAAATGATATGTTCATGAGAATTATTAATAGTATCTTATGAATATTTTGAAATATCAACAATTTCATATGGTTCATTCTAATTTTATTTTTATGTCCCTTGAATTCTGTCCATCTCTCTTTCTACCTCTCAACCAGTTTCCCTCTTCCTGCCCTTCAGTCTTCTGTCTCTTGAAAGGTAATTATGAAGACAAGATGAGAGAATATAATTAGAATTCTATACATGTATATAGAATGATATTTATATATTATCATTATATATGTATATTAGAAGAATATGTGAATTTTGTGAGGTGATATTGGTCAATATTAGCCAAATTCTGTAGAATTCTATACTTGTTGAAACAAATATTCTTCTGTTGTCTAAAGAAAATATAAATAATTTTAAAACTAAATCTAGTCTAATAAAAGAGTAATATTAAAATTGATTGTTTCTACGGGACACCTAAGCCATGCCCACCAGCTGATCAGAGTGGCTGTATGTAAATTAACCCAGCCAAGATGGAGGCCGGCAGTCACGGAGCTGGAGTAAGCAGGAGGCTTCTGTTGCACCAGGAATAAACTGTCTGCCGGCCGGCTGGGCTTCTCCTGGCTCCAGGCAAGATTATTACAACATTCTTTCAATTATAGAAGCCTCAGAGCTGAAGCAAACAGCAGGCTTCCATTGCACCAGTGATGGAGGAAACTGCCTGCCTAGAGTCTACTAAGGCAACATTCTTTCAGCTATAGAAGCCACGGAGCTGAAGCCAACAGGAGGCTTCATTACCTGCCTAGGCCTAGACTTAAAGGAACAGTGTATCAATTATGGAAGATAAATAAACCCCAGAAACCTGCTTCCAGCCAGCCTTGCTGGGACATTGAGTCAATGGGAGCTGTGGGCAGCCTGAAAGACTGAAAACAGCCCTCAGGCCCACACCCAGGATGGCCACACCCCAATGGGGTGAGGGACCCCACGGGGGGGCTTGACCAGCTTGCAAACAGCCATCATCTCCACACTCAGGCTGACCAGGTACCCCAGTAGGGACCCAAAACCTGAAAGGGCTGTGGGCAGCCTGAAAACGCCCCTCACTCTGTCACCCAGGCTGGCCACACCCCAGTGGTGTGAGGGTCCACACTGGGGGGCTTGGCCAGCCTGCAAACAGCCATCAGAAAGAGAGAGGGAGAGAGAATCATTGATTGGCTGCCTCCTGTACACCCCCTACTGGGAATGGAGCCTGCAATTCAGTCATGTGCCCTTAACCAGAATTGAACCAGGATCCTTCAGTCTGCAGGCTGATGCTCTATTAAATCAGCCATACCAGCTAGGGCAATGAATATGGTTATTTTCCATGTGTGCCATGATGTAAAGAACATGGGAAATGTTAGCTAGATGATCAATAAAATATATTTTATTGATTTTTTACAGAGAGGAAGGGGGAGAGAATAAGTTAATAAGAAGAAAAATTTTACTTCTGTGTTTAGAGGTTGGGTGATCATTTCTCCAAATCTTAGGGCCCCTAGAAAACATCTTTAAAAAATCACACATCAATTAACCATTTACTTTTTTGATTTCCTACAGAGAATCAAAATAGCTTCTTAGTTACCATTTATTTATTCAAATGAAGTTCACAGAGAAATGACTGTGTTCAGAGAAAGTGACTGAACACAATTAGAAATCACCCCTTATCTTTAACCACGTCATGTTTTATGTTATAGGTAGATAACCTGAACATCAGAATGCAGAATCTGCTGCTAAGAGCTTCTGAAACTCATTTGGTAACAAACAATAATATTAATGCTTGAATTTTTTTTAAGGTTTGTTGAAAAAAACAATACAAAAAGTAAGACCAAACATGCATTTAAACACTACAACCACTTCTATTACTATAAAAGGCTGAAACAAGTGATGTCAGGGGAATGGCAGTATGAGGAATCCCTTTGACCTCTTCCCCTGAAATTTCAACAAGTTAACCAGCTATAATTCAATAAAGAATTCCCTACTCAATACAGAGACATGCCTGAGAGACTGACATATTGAACATCTAAAGGTGGGCAACCAGGAATAAATGGGGAAACAAGAAGGGAGTCTAGCTCAGATGGCCACAGGTGCATCCTGCAGCTGGGAACTCAAAGCTCTGCTCAGAGAGAGGAGGGAGCCAGCAGTAGCAGGTGCTTCTTTCAGCCAGAAGGAACAGAGAGCTGTGGGAGACAGTCCATCAGGGTGAATGTGGCAGAGCAAATAGTGAATGAGCCAGCAGAGGCCTCACAGAGCATGGGCCTCACAGCCACAGAGCTGTCCACTGTTGGGCAGTGGAATTTCAGACAAAGAAATGGAACCACAGAGCCCTGTGGCCCTTTGGACTCCTAAAATTCACCTGTTTCCCTCTGTGACTGATAACCAGGTGAGGTGCCTCGGGGGAAGCCATGGAGGTCTGGGGTTGCCATTAGCATGAGGGCAAAACAAACCCCACCTCGAAGCAAACATAGTGGTACTGTCTTACAGAAGCCATAGAGGTCAAGTCTAGCAGATCACAGAGGTAAAAATCTTGTGATTCAGTGCCAGTCATTGTTTCTTCAAATAGGTTTTCAGTACCTAGCTTTTTCTCTTTCTGGTATCTCTTTTATGCAAATGTTGTTACATTTGATGTTGTTCCAGAAGTCTCTTAAAACTCTTATTTTTTAAATTATTTTTCTTTTTTCTTCTCTGATTAGATGTTTTCTGCTACCTTGTCTTCCAATTTGCTTTTTTAATCTTCTGCTTCATCTAATCTGCTATTGATTCCTTCTAGTGCAGTGATTCTCAACCTTAGCTGCACAGTAGAATCACTTGGGACTCTTTTTAAAATCCTGATTTCTGAGGGGCCTCATCCTCTGTAAATTCTGTTTCTTTGTTACTAATGTTGTGGCTCCACCCCATAACAAAGAAACAGAATTTCTGGAGGATGAGGCCCAGAAATCAGGATTTTAAAAAGATCCCCAGGTAATTCTAATGTGCAGCCAAAGTTGAGAACCACTGTTCTAGTATATTCTTCATTTTAGTTATTGTATTCTTTATTTCTTCTCATTTTATGCTTTCCATGTCATTTTTTAATGCTAAGTTCTCGCACTAAGTTCCTTTAGTGTCCTTATACATATTATGTTGAACTTTATACCTGGTAGTTTGCTTTTCTCCATGTAATTTACTTCTTTTTCTCAAGAGTTCTATTTTTTCCATTTGGGCCCTTTTTTTGTCTCCACATTTTGGCTACCTCCAATGTTTTGTGTTTTTTTTTTCTTATGTATTAGATAGGTCTGCTATTTCTCCCAGTCTTTATAGGATGACTTTTTGTAGTAGGTATTCTGTGGGGCCCAGTGGTACTTTCTACCTGATTTCCTGAACTGGGTGCTTCAGGAGTGTTTGTTATGTAGATTATGTATGCCATCCTGTTGTAGGTAAGCCATGATTGCTATTGGCACATCCATTGTGTCGTTGACTCTTAAGCAGGCTTGGTGTGAGGATTAGTCAAGACCAGAGTATACAAGTTTCTCTCTTGGGGCTGATCACACAAAATAGAATTTTCTCTAGCTGGATACAGTGCCTGCCAAGACCTCCATTTTGGTGTTCTGCTTGTGGTGCTAGTCAGGTTGTGCTCTCTTGAGGTCTAAAGCCAGCCACAGAGTGTACCAGTTTTGGAGCCTCTTAGGAGGACTCTAGTATAGGTCAATGTCAGAAGCTGGTGTGTACTGAAACCATTGGTATGATAAGATGTCTAAACATGGATTCCTATGGGGCATATGTGAGTTCTTCCTAGGCTCCCTATAGGTAACTCTGCACTACACAACACCAACACATACAGTGTATACTCCTTCTATGTCTTAGGGACAGACTTGTAGTTCTTTCTTCCAGTTTTATTCATTTGAGTCTCTTACCTCTGGTTTCCTAATCTGGGAGGACACAATTTTGAGTTGGTTACCTTCCATCTTCCACATTGTCCACTTGCTCCTTATGTATGCATGTATGCATATATACTTGAAGTATTTCAAGTATATATTAAGTAAATAAAATATAAATGTTATTAAGAATTTTGGGGGGGGATTGGAGACTCCATTATTCAAGGGAGAAAAAAAGGCAGCCTTCCTAACATTTTCTCTAAAAGTCCAAAATAACAGCTAAAATTAATGTATTCATGTCAAGCAAATGGTAAAAATTAATACTACTATAATTATGCCTCTTTTTTCTATTGTAGAATGTTTGAGTCTGAAACCTGCCTTTATACATCTTCATGTAAGAAGAAAGAACCAGGTTTCTATTTTTTCTTTGCCCTAGGAAACATGTAAAGTGTTCCTTGTTGTAGAGACTTTTACCTTTGTGGTAGGGGAATAATCCTCTTTATGTAGGAGAAGGCAAATACTATCATACTCTTTCATTAGACTTATATCTTCCTACTATTTATTTCTCCTTTACACTTTGTAAATTTAAATCATCTTGTTATGTAGTTTGAAGGTGAGTGATGGGTAATGATTTCATGACTGTTTTGGTCACTTTTTTAAAATTCTGGGAGTGTCTGGCAATTTCTTGTCATTCTCTTTAGAATATGCAGAAGCTTGTACCTTCCACTTTAATACTTTTATGTATTAATCATTAAAAAATAGTTTTGGGTTATGTGCTTCTCTGAATTTAGTGTCTTGAATAAAGCAGCCGTTTATGCTTCAATCGTATGTGTGTGTGTGTTTATTAGGTTCCTGAGCTTACTGTAATGAATTATGACAAATTAGGTAGATTAAAAGATAACAGAAATGTTTGTCTCCCCACTCTGAAGGCCATGAGTCTGAAATGGTGCCTCCCTCCGGAGGCCCTAGAGAAGAACCCATTCCTCTCCTCTTCCAACTGCCGGTGCTTGTAGCACTCTAACCTTCCCCTCCATAAGTACCATTCCTTTTCCTCTTTGTGTATGTAAAATCTCTTTGTCTCCCTCTCATGAAAACACATGTGATTGCATGTGGGGCTCACCCAGAACACTTTACCTACCTTTTATTTTTCATGTAAGGTACCGTGGGTTTGAGAGGACATTTTCAGACGACTACAGTGTATGTTTTTATAACGTTGCTTGCTCTTTGGAATCTCAAATCTGTATTAAACTAACAGCAGTATTATTTCTGTGTCTATTAGGTGACAATTCTTTTACATCATGATTCTGCTTTGTATTTATTCTCTTATTATGTGTTTTCTATGACCGGAAGTATTTCAAGTATATATTAAGTAAAGAAAATATAAATGTTATTAAGAATTTTGAGGGGAATTGGAGATCTCCATTATTCAAGGGAGAAGAAAAGGCAGCCTTCCTAACATTTTCTCTAAAAGTACAAAACAGCTAAAAGAAATAAAAGCTTTTGATCATAAAAAGTGATCTGAATTTAACAAAATATTTTATCTTAACAAGTTTTATTTTCTCTTTTTCTAGACTCACTTTAGAAAAATTAAAATTAATTTAATTTTTGATACTTCAAATTGTATTTCCAAAATGAAACCTTTTTTGTGTGTTAAGGTCTAACTACAAAAACATTAATAGAACATAAACATGAATTTATTCTTATATTCCCACCTACAGGAGGACTTCTTAATCATATACAAAAAGTCAAAATGTGCTAAAACAGCATACATTTTACATAAGAGAAAGGAGATTTATTTTCTATCACTAAGGACTAAGAATTTTATTGTTCTGAGTATACCCTTATGATTGGAAGTCTGCATTACTGCTTATAGAAACAATGAAGTATGAAACTAGGGACAAGGGTAAGAGCTATGCAATAAAAGTGTAATGAGGAAAAAAAAACAAGTAAGAATAAGATGATGTGAACTGTTCTTTGTCAGTTTACTTCTCTGTATGATAATTAAAGTGCTGGCTAGATTTTATCACATGACGATACTTTAAATATTTATAAACCTATAATTGTAATGGCCATGAATATTTGTGTGAAAATTGCTCCCCTTGAGTGGGTTGATTGATGTATTGATGTACAGTAGAATTGCCTAAGAGGGTGGCTATGCCCCTTAGTACTCAACTGAAATAGTAAATGGAAAAAGTCACAATATAATCTTTCTTTGTCAACTGCTTTATGGATTTATTATGAAATTTTATATGAAGGGAAATGCTTGCTCTGGTAGCCATTTTGAATGATATGTTAAGGAAAACCTAATTTAATATCTAGACACTTCTATTTTTCAAATTTTTTTCTTAACTTAAAATATATCAGGCTAGAGTAGAGTTGTTTTTTTAAAAAAATCAAAATTGAAGTGAAACATTAAAAGCCTATCTAAATGAAATTATAGTGGAAAAAAGAGAGAAAGAACCAAGAGAAATAATTTGAAAAATTTTGGGGAAAATCATTTATATTCTTCTGCTCCTGTATCATTCTCCAGAATTCTCTTCCTAGGAGATGAGGTCAGTAAAATTTCCTACAAAGAATTTCCAAGTCTCGTATCATAAATGACCATAAATTCTAAGGAATCTTTTGGTTCTGTAATAACTATATACTAGATCAAACAGTTTTTGAAGTTTTGATCATATTTTAAAAGGTAGAAGAGAACTCAAGAAATACTCCTATTGCAACTGTAATGGAACCAAGGTCCAACTACCTGCTATCATAAGAAAAACAGACTCCTGGGAGAGATGCTGGAGAAAAAAAAAAAAAAAGAGGTTTATTCCAGAGTTGGTCACCTGAAGTTGGGCTCTCTATCTCAATGTCTCAGTGCAGACAGAGGTTTTTATGAGGAGCAAAAGGCAAAACAGAACAAAGAAATCAAGGGGAGGAGGTTATAAAGTTCTCTAAGTGCAGGCCAGCACAGTTCATTCTGATAAGGATCTTGAAACTGGTCACATATGATGGTTGGGTGTGTGCCATCCTGGTTTTCATCATCCTAGTTTTTGATCATTCTGGTTCTATCTTTGAAGGTCAGCAAGTCTCCCCCAGAACTGAGATGATTGAAGGGTTGAGTCTGCATCTTCTGAAATTAGTTCTTAAGATTATTATAGACACATTCTGTTTATCGAAGAGCTACATATTACTCAGAGTCAGAATTTACAGAAATAATGTCAAAAAAATGGTGGGGCGGGTTACGATTTTCCACTGTTACATGACAAACTTTGGAAGTGAAAGTGAAGACCAATCAAATGAGAAAAGCAAAGGCTATTTGTTCAGAATAGTTATAAAGAGCTTGCAGGGACTCAGCCACCATCACTTGTGTTCTGGTGAGGACTCAAAGGCAAGCAGGGGGTTGGGAAAGCTTTATTGTGGGGAAAAGGGGATGGCTTTAGGTATGCCCTCATTGGAGGCTCTTGGCATGGAAGCTATAGGCAGGCTAACTAGAATTAGGACATTCTTTTGTGACTAAGTAGGAGGAGTACCTATTTGTATTTCTCTGGTTAGTCCTTATTTGGAAGCATGGACACAAATTAGGAAAGATTAATAATCAGTTATGAATCAAGTCCTAGACATTCTGGGTCAGTTGTTCTAGAAGTTATTGTTTACCTTCCTGGATTGTCACTAGAAACAGAGATATGAATTTCTGCAAGTCTAATCTGTAACAGCTTGCCTTCCTGGATTGTTTATTATAGATGAGGAGTTGATTTCCTGGGAATGGATCTTGCCATTTGTCACTCAAAACAAACTAAGTTCTGGGCAGACCCATGGTGAACCAAGGCTGGGCCTGCAGGCCAAGAAATGGGGTTTGGTGGTTCCCTAGGCTTCCACCACTGGGATGTTGGACCACAGAAACATACACCACTGAATCAGGGAGCTTCCCCAAAGCAGCTGGTAGCTGGAAAAATGGGGTTATATCTAGGCTTTGATTCCTCCTAAGTATTTTGAACTTTGGAAGAAATGGAAAGTGAGAAAGCTGAATGTTTAATTCCTTCTCTGAACTCCAAACCTTCTCTGAAATTGCCTTACTTTGGAGGAACCCTCATAATAATAACATCATGGAAAACAAAAATTCCTAGTCTAAGTTGTTCCTGCAAGACTCTCATAAAATAAGACTGAGATGAGAAATAAGCACAATAAAACAGAGTGTCAAACATACAGCTAGAAGACAAACCACAATGATAGGACATAATAGAATCCAAAAGCAACAAATTAGTCTCCCAGGAATTATAGAAATTATAGTAATCAGATTAAAAATATAGAATATGGACATATGCAATTAAAAAAATACAGGATTCACTAAAACATAAGATTTCAAGAAACTATCAAAGTAAACAAATAGAAAAATTACTTACTTCCTGAAATGCAAAGTAAAATTGTGGAATAAGAAACTCACTAGACAGATTAATCCCCAGATTAAATAAGTAGTACACAGGAAGACATATGAAAGAGGATAGTAAAAGATATGAAGAATAGAGTGGGAATGTATGAAAGCAACTCGAGAGAATCTAAAGAGAAGAGCATTACGCTAATGGATATAAATTTCTAAAAATGATGACAAGAATGTTTTCATATACACTAAATGCACATCATGTATTACTCATATAAATAAGAGAAATATCTAATCTAATAAAAGGGTAATATTTGTTTATTTAAGCTTTCAAAGAATTAAAGATTGAGCAAAATGGAAAATTATCCAGGCTTTATTAGGAACAAATGGACGAGTCCACAGGCCCCGGGAAGGGAGAGGGGCCAGTGGAGCCATGCCTGAACCGAACTGGGCTGCATTTTTAAGGACTGGGGCAGGTAAGGGAGGAGAGGGGTTTGGTGAGAGGAAGTGGTCCTTGGAAAGTATGGAGCTTCCCCCAGGTGTTGCTGGCGCCAGGGGCTATGGATAAGCAAGCAGTTTCAGGATAATCCATCATTGTTGCCGTTTATGGTCAGGGCTTAAGGTCAGAGCTTAAGGTCAGGGATCTGAGGCGGGGGATGATCTATGACTCCCTTGGCCAGGTGACTGCTTGGACAGCTTGGACAATATTGAAATTGACCATTTCTACAGGACACCTAAGCCATGCCCACCAGCCGATCAGAATGGCTGTATGCAAATTAACCCAGCCAAGATGGAGGCTGGGTGCCTGGTGCTGTGTGTGGGTAGGCGGAGCCCATGGGCCAGGTGGCGGATGCTGTGTGTGGGTGGGTGGGGTGAGATGTGTGGGTGGCAGTGGTGTGTGTGGGGTGAGCAGGGTGCTATGGGTTGGTGGCAGGCCGCAGGCCGAAGTTTGGGCGGATACAGGCCGGGCTCCCGAGTACACAATATAATGTGCACCGTGCTCCTAGTATATTATAATGATACTTTTCTTTCTAAAAACAAAAAAATATATATCTTGAAGGGAACTAGAGAAAAAAAGTACACAAACTCTAAAGGAATAACAAGAAGATTAATAGCAGAATAACTTCAAGGCTAAAATCAGTATTTTATTGTTTGATTACCCCCCCCAGTTATTTTTATTATGATTACAATATTTGAGATATATATATATGTAATTTATTTTATCTGACTCATTAAAGCAGTTTTCAGATATGTTAATAACGTATTTCTCACAAGTAATCACATTGTTTTGAAGAACTAGACTTAAATATCGTATAATATAGATATAGCCATGATGTAATCTAGAATATTCTGTTAAACAGAGCTGATATTATAGAAACTGGTCAATTTGTACATTTAAAGAAATATTTTGAGCAAATGTTTTGTGACAGAATTGTGTAAAGCATTAGGGATGCACTTGTGAACGCTGTGGTTCTTGCTCTTTATTTAAAGAAAGAGTTTATTAAAGTTATAGTGGAGAGATTTTGATGGTTGGGGAAAAGGGGGAGAAAAAAATGGCAGCCAAATAGGAAGATAGGTCATATACCTCCTCCAGGGGCAGACTAGAAATACAACTAAATTGGAGACCATTCACCTGGAATTACCAACTGAGGTCCAGCTGAGGAGGAGACATATCAAAGAAGAATAGAAAACACCTGGAGACCAGTAGAAAGTACAAGGTCGTGAGAGGGACCCAGTTTCCAGGGGCGGCAGACAGAGAGTGAGGAGGGAGCCCTAGCTACCTCATAAGATAGAGGCCTGGAACCCAGGCTGGGCTCCTCAGCCCGGAGAACCAGACCAGCAGCCAAAGTAACATCCAGCCATGAAAGGCAGCAGAGCTGCAGCAGTCTGGAGCCAGTAGACCAGAGCTTGTTGCAGAAAAAGTCATTTTCATTGTTGTTCTGTTTGTTTGTTTTTTAAACCCACAGACAGGAGTTTTTATTTGTAGCTATTCACCCGAGGCTTAGATGCAGGAAAGAAGACGCGGACTCAAGGCTGGGGTGGGAATCATTGTGGGGAAACATGGAAAAGCAGCAGCCAGGAGTATTTTGTTTTCGGCCCACTAGCCGAAATGGCCATTTTTCCTGAGAGGAGCTAGAGCCCCTCCCAGTAGCCTAGGGCAAGAAAAGAAAGAAAATCCATTCTAGGTGACACAGACTGTCACACCCTCCAAGGAGTCCTGGCTTCATTTGTACCTTTTCATAGGAAACAAAAGCAGAGGCCAAGCCTAGGGGTTTAAACAGTCTCAGGACACTCAGTGACTGGATTTGGAAAGGGGCTGTCTGCCTCACTGTCCTGGGAACCTGTTGGTACTTCCCACCCCACAGGAGAGCTGATGAAATCCCAGGTTTCCAGCCGACTCCCTGGTTTCCACACAAGGATCTCTTTCAGCCTAGGGCAGAGTGATACTTTGGGTCACTTGCACAGGAGTAGCCCTGGGACAGGAGAACACACCCACCACTTTCCCTGAAAGGTAAATAGCACCTCCCCACCTGAAGCCCTTTCAGAAACAGACTTTACAGTGATTAAGATTAACAGCTGGCTAGCAGGCAAAGGCGGGCAGAGGTGGAACCCAGGGAACCAGGGGAAGTTTGCTGACCCAGCCCTGGGCCAGTGCTGCTAACAAACCTACTTTACAGGTAGATGGCCCTTCTAGTTTGCAGCCAAGGCCTGTGGAGACAGACACAGAGGGTGAATGGGTGGATCCTTTGGAACTTCAAGCAGGTTGCTGAAAGCCAAAGGACAGTTCCTGTCAGTGTTAGTACCTAACTACCTCACAGGAAGTCCAGAATTGGCAGACAGAAAAGAAGAGTGGTAGAATCAACATTATTAAAATATCCATACTACCCAAAGCAATCTACAGATTCAATGCAACCCCTATTAAAATAACAGTGTCATTTTTCACAGATCTAGAATAAGCATTACAAATTTTATATGGAACCAAAAAAAAAAAAAAAAAAACAACCCAAATGGCTGCAGCAATCTTGAAAAAGAACAAAGTTGGAGGAATCACAATACTGGATATCAAGTTATACTGTTGTAATGTACCCTGCAAATCACACGAGGATGCCTCAAGAAGTGAAATTAGGAGTCACATTTATTGCAAATCTGAGACTACTAGGGGGCAATGCACTCCAAATCTCACAGTGCCTTACCCAGCCCCAACACCAGATTGATGTAGGCAAAAATCACAAAGGTATCAATTACATCTTTGGGTTTGGAATGAGGAACCTGGTTTGCACAAAGCAGTTACAGAAGCAGAATCGAGCATGTTAGTTAAATTATAGTTTTGGGTCTTAGGACTACTGAGTTGACGGGAACACATTATCTAGAGCCCTTGGTCTTGGGACCACTGAGTCAATGGAAACACATTATCTGGAGTCATCAAGGCAATTTAAAGTAATTGTGCTGTCCTGGTCCTGGGACCACTGAGTCAACCAGAATGCGTTATCTGTGTCCACTGAGGTAATTTAGGATGATTGTGCTGTCCTGGTTCTCAGGTGCAGAAGAATGTGCTTTCTAAAACCAGTATGACCACATCCAATGGGGTATTCACATTACAATCAATAGGGTATTCAATCGAATACAGTTCAGAAAATCAAAATAACTTTTCTATTATTTTAACAAACAAATAATGGCAGAAGCCAAACAGCAGGGTTAGAATTAAACTACAGTTTCTACCTGAGATGATTGCTACCATACTTCAATATCACAGAGTCGTTGTACTCAAAACAACTTGCTACTGGCATAAGAACAAACATATAGATCAATGGTACAGAACAGAGAACCAAAAATTAACACAAGCTATTTTGCTCAATTAATATTTGACAAAGGAAGCAAGAGCATATGATGGGGTAAAGACAGTTTCTTCAATAAATGATTCTGGGGAAATTGTATGGGTACATGTCCACAAATGGAACTAGACCCCCAACTTACACCATACCCAAGAATATACTCAAAATGTATAAAAGACTTAAATGTAAGACATGAAACCATAAAAATCCTAGTAGAAACCATAGGCAGAAAATCTCAGACATCCCTTGTAGCAATATATATCCCAATACATCTCCTAGGCAAACTACATCATAATAAAAACCTTCTGCGCAGCAAAAGAAACCATTAACAAAAATGAAAAGAGAACCCATTGCATGGGAGAACATATTTGCCAATGACACATCTGATAAAGGGTTAATATTTAAAATATATAAAGAACTCATACAACTTAATGGAAGGAAGACAAACAATACAATTAAAAAATAGGCAAAAGATCTAAATAAAAACTTCTCCAAAATAGACATACAGAAGGCCAAAAGACATATGAAAAAATGCTTAGTCACTAATCATCTTAGAGATACAAATCAAAAAAACAATGAGGTATATAACCTCACACCTGCCAGAATGGCTACCATCACCAAATCCATAAATGACAATTGCTTATGAAGATGTGGAGAAAAGGGAACCCTAGCACACTGTTGGGAATGCAGACTGGTGCAGCCACTGTGGAAAACAGTATGGAGTTTCCTCAAAAAAATTAAATATGAAATTGCCATTTGACCAAGTGATCCCACCTCTAGCAATATATCCTAAGAAACTAGGAACACCAATCAGAAAGAATATATACATCCTTATGTTCATAGCAGTGCAATTTGCAATAGCTAAGATTTGGAAACAGCCTAAGTGTCCATTACCAGATGTGTGGATAAAAAAATACTGTGGTACATCTACACAATGAAATGTTGCAGAAAGACCAAAAAACTAAGCGACACATTGAAGAAGTGAAGAAATCACAATTTTAATAATGCTCACGGACCCTGGGATTGTTCCAAATCAGAGTTGGGTAACACTCTGGAACCTTGCCTTATAACTGCCCTTTGAGTTCATTGTAATGCAAGTGTGCTCCCTCCTTTGAGGCCCTGGAGGAAATGCAACTCCCATCTTCCCTTCCCACAGGTGTTCCATTCAGCTAACAATCCACCCTTCCCCCAGGGCAGTGCTCCTGGCTTGTTTTGCAAATCCAGTTTTGGTGAAGGAGGCAATGCCTCAGTTGAAGGTCATTCCCCCAGAACATCAGGGCTACCTTTTAATTAGCCTTTTAGCCTTCTCAGGAATATTGCGCATCTATTAATTTTGCGGAAAACGAGTAAAATCGGATCCACTAAGGAGACTGTCAATGGACATGAGGAAACATACCTTGGAACCGGCAAAAATAAAAATGTTTTACGTCATTGTCATGTGTGTGCCGCTCATAAACTATGCAGTGAAACTCAGTACATGTGCAAGTTTTGTAATGTACCCCTGCACAAAGTAAAGTGTTTCGAATGCTATGAGACAGTGGTGGGAAAATGCCTGCTTACAAAGTGTTAAAAGGAGAGAACTGTTACCATTTGCAGTAGCATGGATGGACCTGGAGAGTATTACACTAAGTGAGATAAGCCAGTCACAGAAAGATATGTATCACATGATCTCACTAATTTGTGGAACCTAATGAACAAAATAAAATGATGAACAAAATAGATCCAGAGACAAAAACATGGAATAATCTGACGAATTTCAGAGGGAAGGCAGGTGTGGGGAAATGGGGAGTGATTAACCGGGGAACATATATGCATATATAGAACAGACAATATAGTGGAGAAGGCCTGGGAGTGATGGGTCCAGGATGAAGGGAGGGAATCATTGGGAGGAGGGGGGAAACAGAAAACAAACAAAAGGGACATCTGTAATACTTTCAACAATAAAGATAAATTAAAAAAAAATAAAGTTATTCCCTGACTGGTTTGGCTCAGTGGACATAGGTTGACCTGCACACTGAAGGGTCCCAGGTTTGATTTCAGTCCAGGTCATGTACCTTGGTTGCGGGCACATCCCCAGTAGGAGTGTGCAGGAGACAGCTGATCGATGTTTCTAACTCTCTATCCCTTTCCCTTTCTCTCTGTAAAAATTCAATAAAATGTATTTTAAAAAAATAAAAAATTAAAGTTATAACCAATTAAAACAAAATCTACATAAAAATTTTATATTTTTATATATCATATTATAGACATTTCATATATCTTAGATGGGTTTTGAAATGTGTACTTTTAAACTGTGTACAGTAAAGGTAATTGTGATAGATATGTTTTCAAGTGTTAGTAAATACTGGATTATCAAACAAAAACTCTTATTCTATTAACTCCTTTTAACAAAGGTAATTTTATTCTGGAAAAGCTTTATTTTCTAAGATAGCAATTTAAGTTAGTAGAAAAGAGCTTAAATCAGAATTTCTAGCTTGATTCTTACATTCAAAATATAGCTATATTTAGAATGCTTGACATAGGAAAATTATTTTTAAATCCATTTTCCTTTTTTTGGAATATACATAATTTTTTTTCTTAGATGGAGTGTCAAAATAAAATCAAAGTATACCTAAAATTAAAATATATCAAACTAATCTTTATAGGTATTTATATTAGAACTTAGCATTCATAATTTGAAATAGTAACTATTCACACCAAAACTCTTAGTAAGCAACTAATATATGTAAGACCCTGTCACAGATGCTTTATATACATTATCTCAAGCAATACCAGTGGCAGTCCTCTGAGACTAGTATTAACAAAGAGCTCTGTTTCATATTTTGATGGAACTCAAGTTTAGGAAGGTTGAATAACATGCTCTGAATCATAGCTCTGTTGACAGGATTTGAATTTATGACCTATAACCAAAGTCAATGCTTCTAACAGCTACAATGTGGTATTATCTACGACGTACTTGTCTGTATTTCTTTTCAAGGGGTCAGACAACAGCTGGTATTTCATAGATTGTCTCTAAATGGTAAGCACCAAAACATTACCATTTCCTCTTTTCAATTTATTTTTTATTGCAACCTATAAAATTAAAAAATATATATGTATGATGTTTTTATTGTGAATTGAATATTTGTTTTCACATGCCTTGAGACCAGGGACTGTATTTATATTTGTTTATTTTGCCTTACTAGCCACCATAAGTTCTGCCACATCATAGGTGACAATAACTCTATTATTAAACATCTTCAATGTATGCTAGCTACTGATTCCAGGTAAGCTTACAGGAAGCAACCAATTGATATTTCTTTCTTGTCTCTCTCTCTCTCTCTCTCTCTCTCTCTCTCTCTCTCTCTCTCTCTCTCTCTCTCTCTCTTTCAATATATCCTTGGGTGAGAATTAAAATGAAAGAAGTTTTTCTCTGAAAAATGTATTTTTAATCCATTCTTCTTTTTTAAAATCTTTACAAAAGACTACCTTTGTAAGCAAGAAACAGTTTGCTACTTTCTCATTGTAAGACCTAATGCAAATTTAAAACCCTAGGAACTCACTAAGGGTTATAACAGATTTATAATTATTTGTCGTAGCTATATTGTTGCTAATTGTATTTCATTTTTGTGAGTGTTTCTACTCTATAAGTTGATAAGCATTATAATTCTTTCTAATTTTATAGAGGTTGATAACTATCTTTGCCTTTTTAACTTGTTTTACATGTTTAAGGATTTATAAACTCAAAAAAATAAAGGGCTAATATGCAATTTGCTAATTATGAACTGCCTAGGAATCTTGAAATTACTGTTTTTAATATTTTATTTATAGGATTTCCTATTCCCTGGTTCCCTGATGACAAGAATTAATGAGTATGAACAAGTAATCAAACATTATCTGTGCCACAGTATGAAGTGGAACATAGTTTCAGCTGCCATAAATTTTCTGTCCATATGGTAAAGGTACAATATTGGCACTGAAGCTTGCAAGTCCATCTGGACAGAATCTAATTTTCCTGGATAAGGCAAAGCTTTTCAAATAAAGCCATCTGTTGGTATGCCTTTAAAAAACAAACAAACACCTGTAAATAGAAGAAAGTAATATGTGCATGTAAGAAGACAGGTCAGAGTTAGCTTGACATTTATTTAGGACAGTAAAAAGCCAAGGATGATCACATATTGATTATTGTTAAATGTATTTATATATATATTGATATCAGAGAGAAAAGACGAGGGAGAGATAGAAACATCAATGATGAGAAAGAATCAGTGACCGGCTGCCTCATGCACGCCCTCTTCTGGGGATTGAGCCTACAACCTTGGCACGTGCCCTTAAGGGAATTGAACCTGGGACTCTTCAGTCCTCAGGCTGATGTTCTATCCCTGAGCCAAACCGGATAGGGCTTAACTGTATTTTTTTTTTTTTAAGAATAGCAAGAACATTTTTTTAAATATACTTTAATTGATTTTTAAAGAGAGAGGAAGGAAGAGGAATAGAGAGATAGAAACATTGACGAGAGAGAAATATTGGGGATAGAGACCGAAGCCACATCCCCACATGTGCCCTGACCAGGAATCGAACCAATGATCTCTTGGTTTCTTGGTTGTTGCTCAACCACTGAGCCACATTGGCTGGGCAAATGTTTTATTTTTGATGTTTTGGACCAACAAATGTTTGGACCTGTAAAGTGTAGCTAATGTATGTATTAGTTATCAATATCCAAAGCTCATAAAGCTAAAAAGGACCCCAAATTTTTTTCAGTACAAACAGCTACTACTCTTTCTTCTTGGCCTTGGAAGAACTCCACTTGTTGCTTTTATCACAGCATTTTATGAACATTTTAACAGAATACATGCTATACGAGAAAGTATAAAGAAGGAATATAAATTAATTACTTGGGAAAAAATTGTAGGTGTTTTAAATTAATATCTGCCTGTTATTAAGTATCTTTAATATATTGTGGTAGGCTTTGACTTTGCCCCTAGGTGTTAATCCTGTATTTATGTTACCTTGTATGGCAAAGCAATTTTGCTGTTATAATTAAGGTCAACTAGTCAGTTAAAACAGGGACATAACCTGGATGGGTCTAGCCTAGACATATAAGCTCTTTAAAAGCAAGAAGAAAATGGTAGCAGAAAATGAAGTAAGAGGGCTTTGCTCAGGCTGGTCTGAAAAACAGGAAGTATGCAGTTTTTGAATTGTCTGGGGTGCTGCATGGGAAGGATCTATATACAAACTCTAAGATAGCAGAACTTGACCTGGCTAACAGCAGTCATTCAATGGCAGGATTTAAATTCTGTCAGCACCACATAATAGCCGCAAAGTTTTAAAACACTTTACCCTTCACTAACTGTTCTATGCAGAACACATTTTTTTCTGTTGCTTATATGTGTGTTGAGAGAAGATAATGATAAGATCAGCCAATTGTCCCAGAAAAGTAGTGGTGATATCACTGGGCACACATTAGTATGTACTTTATTGTCACAGTGATGTGAAATAAATTGATATGCATTGGTTCTGTGCATAATAATTTGTATACTATGATATTTAGATATAACTACTATTTTACACTCAGTTTTCATGTTTCCCAAATGTAATTTTTCTTCATTTAATTAGTTTTAAAAAATATGCATTATCAGCTGGTGTGGTAAATTTTTACAAACTAAGTACAATTAGTGATAATCATCAGTAATTAAAACACTCATGTTCACATGGACGCTCACATTTATTCTTCTAAATTGGATTCTTCAACATCTGAGATTCTCTGGAACCCAAACTTTTCTTGCCGCATTTCAGGTTGAGAATTCACCTTTTCCAATTTCATGTTTACTCCAGTGCTCTTCCATTCTTCTTGGAATCCTGTTGTTACTGACATTGAGGTTCTTGGGTTCCCCAAGAGAGAAACCAAGAGGAAACCCCAGAGAAATTTCCATATAAATTTTATTAAGTGTCTGCTCACCAGGGAGGCAGCACAGAGGAAGTTAGCTCCTCTGAACTGGCTCAGGCTGGCTCTGCTTGGATGCTTTTACAGGCTGGGGACAAAGCAGGCATGTGCAAAAAAGGAGGGCTTTTGAAAATGGCAGATGTTTTCATTTCAGGGTCAGTGACTTCCTTTTCTAGCTGCATTGCCCAGTAACTATGTTCCCACCTGCGCTGTCAGGACAAGATATCAGGCTGATTATTACTACCACCCTCCAAAGGCTGCACTGTGGTCAAGCCATGGTCAATGTGCATGCAATTTAAGCAGGCAGTTAGAAAGAAATAAAATCAGTTTCCTCTGTGTTTTTGAGCAGGGAGTGGAGGGGTGCTTACATTTTTGTGGTCAATTTATCCCCAGTTCCTTCTGACCACCTGCTCTTAACTTGGTTTCCTACCCACCTTGTATTTTCTATTCCTGGGTGAAAATCCCTAGGCTGTCTCACATTGGACAGTTTCCTTTTTTCCCTTAGCCTAGGTGTTGAGGGTGTTGAAGAAGTAGGAACTCTATGATATTAGTTAGTGCTAAAGCAACACTATATTTTGTGGTCTAATTTAAAAGGTAGAGGAGAAACCAAGGATGGAGTCTTTGGTGAGGTAGGTAGACTGGGAAGAGTTTTAAAAAGACAGGTAAACAAACCTTTTTTTTCTTGTCTTCCTTCCCAAGTGTGGACATCAGAGCCAAAAATTCAGGGTATTCTAGGTTTATGTAAATAGTTGCTCTACCCCCAATACTTATACCTACCTGTTTAATATTATCTAAACTTTATATAACAGGAAAGACTTTCACTTCATAGTTATAAAATAAAGTCTTTAAAAAAACAAACACTTAGGAGAATTTTAATTCTATATAATAAAGAGGAAATATGCAAATTGACCCTCACACCCTTGCAACATCACAAGATGGCACCCCATGTCATCCCAAGATGGGCGCCATCACATCGTAACAAGATGGCTGTCCCCACATCCTCACAAGATGGCGACCTCCATGATGTCAAAAATGACTGGTAGGGGAAGGCAGTTGGGGGGACCAGACCTTCAGGGGAGGGCAGTTGGGGGCAATATCAGGCTGGCAGGGGAGCAGTTAGAGGGTAATCAGGCTGGCAGGCAGAAGTGTTTAGGGGCAGTCAGGCAGACAGGCAGGTGAGTGGTTAGGAGCCACCAATCCTGGATTGTGAGAGGGATGTCCAACTGTTGGTTTAGGCCTGATTCCAATCGGACATCCCCTAAGGGTTCCCAGATTGGAGAGGGTACAGGCTGGGCTGAGGGACATCCGCCTCCCCCCAGTGCACAAATTTCATGCACAAGGCCTCTAGTATTTAAATAAATGTGCACCATCAGAATAACTAATATCAGGTAAGGTCTGTTTTTATTTTGGAAGAGGAAACGTGCTGAAAGTCATCACTGTGTTGAATTGGGAAAATAAATTTTATTAAAGGTGATAAATAAGTAAAACGGCAATATAAGTGACTCAGGACTAATTTTTTCACCCTCAGTAATTTTACTAATAGCTGCACTGTTTAAATTAATTTATGTGAAAAGGAAAGTTGAGTATTATGGGTGAACAGACTCTGTAGCTTGTAAATGCGGGCACCTGACAATTTGGGGGAGAAATGACATTTTACAACTAACCCAGCTTTCACTACAAATCTGGCTTGAAATAAACTCTGAACAGTATGTCACCTATAGACAACTTCAACCCTGAAAGGTATTCTCAAGCAATATTGGCAAAATGAGAGGCCCACATTTAGTAGGAAATGTAAAATGTTATTTTGTTTTAAGAGATTGAATGTTAAAGATTGGGAATATAATCACTCTGGCTGGGTAGCTCAGTTGGTTAGAGTGTTGTCCTAATACACCAAAGTTGTGGGTTCAATACATACAATTATCAACCAGTGAATGCACAAATAAGTAAAAACACAAATCTCTATCTATCATCTGTCTATTATCTGTCTAGCTAGTTCTCTCTCTTTCTTCTTTCTAAAAAAGTCAATCAAATAAAATAAAATGAAAAACCTTTGGAATATAACTGTTGGACATTTTCTTTGGTAATATTCCTGCAAACCAGCTCTTGTGCCAATTAGGTTAGAAGGCACTTGAGAAACATGGCATGATGTAGAATGGGAGAGATGTGTTATGGTTTTCCTCAGGGTTAGCATATCAAGGATGTTTGATCTTTCCATGGGCTGGGCTAGTGATTCCTTGTCATTGAGGACCCCAACAACAAGTTGCTCTGGAGTTATATTCTATTTGTGAGAACCAGAAAATGTGAAAATATTGAGCTGGAACATTCCCATGGAAATTCGTAAAAAGGAGAGTGGTGATAGGATAATTCAAAGAATTCACATAGAAGCCCCATAGAGAATAAGCTCACAAAGAAGACAGTGAGGGTCAGCAATGTCATTCAGACAGATGGTGATAACTGAGAGAGGCATTTAAGAACCAGCTCAGTACAGACGTATTTGTCCCTTTTCCGAACTCTCCTTCCATCTCTTGCTCACTCTAACACAGGAAAGTAAGCAGGCTTTTAATAGAAAGGACGAAGCAGGTGTCTGAGAACCAGAATCATCCCCTCTCCCTGTATCCAGTCAGGATAAGGTAAAGAATTTTAAGAGATCTTAGAGTAGATGGAAAGGGGACAAAGAGTGTAAATGGGTCTTTGAGACTTTGAAAGCCAGACTGGCCATGACACCAGCTCTGGAATTACTGAATCTGCTGAATCCATTCCAGTTATATGTACATGAGAAAAAAGGATTTGGTCATGGGGTCCTCACTCAGACTCTAGGGGTGGGAGGAGGGAGGGGCATACATAGCCAGTTGCTTACCTATCTGTGAAGTTAAATCACATTGTTCATGGTTGGCCAGCATGCCTACTTGTGACCTCTTTCAGGAGGCAGAAAATTTCTCTCTTGGTCAGCTGATAACTACTCTTGCTTCTCATTGTGAGGTTCATGGTGCAGGAGGAAACTGAGTCAGAGAATCAGGAAAATTAAAGGAAGGGAATTTATTCTGCACTCTCTGGGCAAAGTCCAGAGTCCCCAAGAAGGGGCCGCTGGAGTCTAGCAGAGAGGGAGTAAGGGGCATTTTTTATACAGCTACTCAGTGAGGGTAGGGGAGCATGAGCTGTGGGTGTTCCTGCCTGGGGGTCTTCAGGTTTCCAGGCAGGAATCTGTGTCCTCTGTCTAGTAGCTGATCTTGTGGGGGCATTCCAGGGAGGGACCAGTATTTGTGTCACCATCTGCCTTGTGGAGGCATGCATCAACCTTCGACCCTCTTCCAACCTAACATCCCAGCCTTTTGGTGATAGGGGGCCCAGGGTCATTCTGGCTGCTTCAAGCTGACCAAGGACAATGAGGGGTCAGGCAAGGCAGGTCGGAGGTTGGAGGGTAGCCAAGTGTAGGCATGGAGCAGGAGCTGATTTACATCTCTGCTATCCAGGAATGGATGAATTTAAGGAGGCAGGGGGCTAGGAGAAAAAAGACAGAGATGAGAATTAGGGGCCCTATCATGGGTAGGACCCAGGTAGCTAAGGGGCTTTGGAACCAGCAGAAAGGAGAGTTGTTCTGGGAGTGTCTTGCACGTAGTTCTTCACTCAGCTTAGTCAGGGTCTGCATGTTTTGTTCCACTACTCTAGACTCGTTCATGTGGTAGCAGCATTGTTTCTGAAGGAATATGCAGGTCCCTCCTTTTTCTGCTCTCAAGAGATCTAAGGTGTGCCAGTTCTGTAGGTCTACCTGGGCTATTGATGTTACTTGCTGCTATAGGAAGGCTAAAGAGGCAGTTGTGAACTTCAAGGCTAACTGGAGCTTGTCATTCAGGTCCTGAGCAGTTACCAGACTGTTCCTAAGGGGCCCTCCCCCCAGCAGGGTTTACTGAGGCAGCGTTACTCACCCCTAACATGATGGGGAGGAAGGTGGCCCTACGGGCAGGTGTGTTGCTCAGGGCCAGGAAAAGGAGGATGGGGAGGGCGACTGAGGAGGACCTTAGCGGTGCCTATCACCTCACATTTATAGAAGTCATGCTGCTCTGGGTTCCTCTTGAGCCTGGAGAGGTAGTGCCAGGACGGATCGCCAAGCAGTTTGGCTGTGGTGGGTGTTTTAAGGATTACAGTGTGAAGTCCTTAAGGAGGACCGAGTCACCAGGGTGAAGTGCTGGTCCTCCAGAACCTTGGTCGGTCGGTTCTGGCTTGGGCAGAAACCTATCCATATGTTCTCGGAGCAACTGCCCGAGTAGGGACAGACATGGAAGATCAACACCCGGGGAGGAGGATTAGTAGGGAGACAGTGGTTGAGCAAGAAGGGTCTCCCATATAGAAGCTCAAAAGGACTCAAGAAGGTGGGGCTCTTTGGTGTAGCCCGGATTCTGGTTAGGGCCATGGGCAGGAGGTCCAGGCAGGAGCTGCAAATTTCTAGAGAGAGTTCAGTTCGATGGTCTTTAAGGAGTCCATAAATTCTCTCAATCTTACCAGATGAAGTCAGGATTTTGCAGAACAGGAAATGGAGTTCCTGCATGTGAGAGGGGGCAAGGAGAGATAAGGCTCTGTGGGACAGCCGATCCTTTAGTCTGTGGGTGGAGGAGACCTGTAAGGGTTGTTGAAGGCAGATTTTTTTAGCCTTCTTGGTTAGAATGGCAGCTGCAGCCAGAGCTCAGAGGCAGGGCTGCCATTCCTGGACCATGGAAAGTGCAGTTGTCTGGTCAGGTAGGCTACGGGGTGGGGGGGGGGGGGGGGGGGGGGGGGGGGGGGGGGGGGGGAGGAGGTCAGCCCTAGGGGCTGGGTGAGGACTCCAATAGCCATCCCCTGTCTTTCATCAGTAAATAATTGGAACGGCTGAGAGGTGTCCGGGAGAGAGAGAGAAGGGGGAAACACCAAGAAGGGATCCTGGAGCTTAGAGAAAGCTTGACAAATGAGGGACGTGAGGAGAGGGGGTCTGAAGGTGTTTCTGTAGTAGCCTGGTATAGCGGCTGGGGGAAATCCAGGGGAGAAGGGTACAGGTCTCACAGCCTACTCCCAGGATCCAGCCACTTGGATTTTAAAACTGCTGCATTTTTCCTAGAGATAATGATCTCAGTCAAGGAAATTGTTTTTTGGGGAGGATGGAGTGAGGGAGTGGGCTCAGGGTGAGAAGATGCTGAGGTCAGAGAAAATTTCTTTGTCAGAAGAGGGGACAGACTTAGAGAAGATAAGGTGTTTACAGTCCCAGGAATGGCTCGGCCTTGTGGGGTTGCAAATTCCACTGAGGGGGAGGGGTGTAATGTGCTCTACTGGCTTTGCTATAGTTTCTGTTGGCGAGTGGGTGGGACCAGAGAGGAGAAGGAAAAAAATTAAAACTGCCAGGGACTGAGAGAGGAAAGTGCAGGTAGATTTGCCGTCAATACCTATGGCTGAGATCAGGAAGGAGAAAGTAGCCCTGGGCTGGATGGAGAAGGCAGCTCCCGTGTCGACTAGGGAGACCTGCTTACCTGCTACCCTTAGCGTTACCCTGGGCCCAGTGAGGGTGATGAGGGGGGTCGTCGTTGAGTCTGGGTTCCTTCAGTCTTCATCCAGTACCAGCATGACCAGCAGTAGGTCATGACTAGAAGGGAAGTCCCTTTTCCAGTGACCACTTTGACCGCACACCTGGCAGGGCTTGGTTGGATCAGTGGCCTTCATTTCCGCATGTGTCTCCAAGTGGCGTTCATCCCCCATTGCACCCCCACCACACACAGTCCCC
This sequence comes from Murina feae, assembly GCA_004026665.1. Lineage (NCBI taxonomy): Eukaryota > Metazoa > Chordata > Mammalia > Chiroptera > Vespertilionidae > Murina > Murina feae. The sequence goes on along the minus strand of PVJC01003871.1, from coordinate 7,866 downwards.
ATGGGGCCATGCATGGCTGGCATCAGCCTGCAGGGTCGCAACCAAGGCTTGAGTTTGCAGGTCCACCTTCTGTCAAAGGCAGGCTGCCTGCCAGCTCCTTATGGGCATTAAAACCTTAAAGGCCATGTTCACTAGATTTTGGACGAGGGGGCTGAGGGAATTTCCTAGAGAGGACAGAGGAAAGGAGAGGGGCTTGTGTGCTAACTATCTGAGGAAGCAGTCCAGGATGGGGGAGGAGCAGTTGCCAGGCTTGGGTAAGGGAGGGCAGGACGGTGGGCTCCTGGGAGAGTCAGCATCCAGAGGGAGGGAGAGGGCATGGGGCCTGGCCTCTCCGTGAACATCCTCGGGTTCCTGTAGTGGCCGTGGCTGTGGAAGAGAAGGAGGAGGCAGGGAGTCGTGTCCAGAAGGAGGGGTCACAGGGCTTGGCCTCTCGGAGCACACCCTCTGGTTCCTGTAGCAGCTACAGTGGGTGGAAGAGAGGGTGGTGGCCAGGAGTCTGCATTGCTTGCCAGAGGAAGGTTTGGTAGGGAGGGAGGAGGAGAGGGTACAGAGAGGGTACAGACAGTGAGGCAGAAGGAGGTTTTTTTGGAAATGATCTAAGTAGGGAGGTGGACGAATTGGAGAGGAGGAAAGATTTTCAGAAGCTCAGATAAGGTTTTGAAGAATCAAACAGTGTCGGTAGACAAAGAAAGGTTAGGGAAGGGTGGGATCGAAGACAGAGAAAGATTTGGAGAAAGGCCTGGGGCTAATTCCCGGTTCACTGGCAGAAATTACTGAGGTCAGTGAGGATGTTAAAATCAAGGGTCCCATTTCCGGGTCATCATGACCCATTGTCCAATTCGTAGTGAGGCCATGTTGCGTTGCAGAAGTAAATGAGAAGTTTAGAATGCAGGTGCGGAGACAGGCCAAGTTTTGCCAGGTTGGTGAACAAGCACCCTAAAGCTGTGCTGGGGTCAGATCAGGTTTAGAATTTCAGTTCCCCATGCTAGATGCCTGAGGTTGGTGACTGAGGCTGAAGGGCCAGTGTCCCAGCCGTTCAAACCACAGCACAGACAGAAGAAGGAAGCTGAGGAGATACAGACGTCTCTAATACCTCCAAGGTCTGGAGAGAACCCTTCCTGGAAGGGTCCAGAAGCGCTCTCTGATGCAGGCCATGATTTTTGTTAATTATGGGCAGAGAGGCCGGTGGAGACCTCAGGGATCAGTGGGGGAGGCGGGACTTACCACTGCCATTACTGAGAAGCCGGGAGAGGAGCCAGACTGAGGAAAGATGCCAGGAGATCCTGAGCCATAAGAATAGGGAAAGGGGGAGGATGGGGTGCTCACCCTACCCGGGTTCAGCATCATAATGTAAGGTTCACAGCTCAGGAGGAAACTGAGTCAGAGAATCAGTAAGATTGAAGGAAGGGAATTTATTCTGCATTCTCTAGGCGAAGTCCAGAAGCCCCAGGGAGAGACTGTTGGAGTCGAGCAGAGAGGAAGTAAGGGGCATTTTTTTATACAGCTGTTCAGTGAGGGTGGGGGAGCACGAGCTGTGGGTGTTCCCGCCTGGGGGTCTTCAGGTTTCCAGGAAGGAATCTGTGTTCTCTGTCTGGTAGCTGAACTTGTAGCTGTGGGCATTCCCGCCTGGGGGTCTTCAGGTTTCCAGGCAGGAATCTGTGTCCTCTGTCTGGTAGCTGACCTTGTGGGGGCATTCCAGAGAGGGACCAGTATCTGTGTCACCATCTGCCTTGTGGAAGCAAGTATCAACCCCTTGACTCCCTTCCGACCTAACACTCATCAAGTTCTTAAGTCTGTTGGAGAAAGGAGGAAACTGTTAGCTGACTGCAGGATGGATGGGAAGATGCAGTACTCCTAGACAATCCCAAAATCTCCCTCAGAACTGTAAGTACCACCAACCTTTCTACACTGCCCCCCCAAACCTGGCAGCACATATTTATCTCATGATTGTGTTGAGATCATAGATAAAAAAAATATTCTAGCTGATCAGATCACCAGGACTACCCCCTAGAGCCAGGTTGGATGCCGTTTATGGACGGCAGTGGCTACATAGAACAGGGGAAGAGAAAAGCAGAATATACAGTAGTCACATTGGACAAGACTATTGAGGCTAGGGCTTTGTCTTCAGGGACTTTGGCAAGAAAGGTGAGCTGATTTCTCTCATCAGAGCACTGGAGGAAAAAAGAAAAGCATATAAGTATTTACACCAGCCTGGCTGGTGCTATGAACCAAGAGATCATGTTTTGATTCCCAGTCAGGACACATGCCTGGATTGTGGTCATGATCATAGTAGGGGGCATATAGGAGGCAGCCCATCACTGATTCTCTCTCATCATTGATGCTTCTGAAAGAAGTTAGAGACAGGAGAAGCAGTTACTAGTAAGGGCCCATGGAAGCAGAATGCATATGAGAGGGGAGACAGCACCAAACCACCTGATTGTTTACCCTACATCCCTACATACACAGAGGAAAGAGGATGTTACAAGGTAAAGGAAAGGAGGAAGGGGCAACGCATTGAGGGAGTTTTGAAACTTTGAAACAGATACCATGCAGGGAAAAGGGGGAAGTTGACCTGTTGCAGAAAGACCAAAAAAAACTAAGCGACACTTTGAAGGAGTGGAGAAATCAGTTCTAATCACGTGTGCAATCTCTGGGAATGTTCTAAATCAGAGTGAAGCAACACGTGGGAGCCTTACCTTATATATGCTTCCTGAGTTCATTGTTTTGCAAATATGTTCCCTCCCTCCAGGCCCTGAAGGAATTGCAACTCCCAACTTCCCTTCCTCCAGGTATTCCAAGGTTACAGTGTTGGTTTATCAATCCACCCTTCCCTCAGGGCAGCACTTCTGGCTTGTTTTGCTAATCCAATTTTGGTGAAGGAAGCAATGCCTCAGCTGAAGATCATTCCCCCAGAACATCAGGGCTAACTTTGAATTAGCCCTTTTTAGCCTTCTCAGGTGAATTAAGGGAAAACATAGGAGATATGAAATGAGGAAAGGTCCAATTAGAAAGAGGCATAAACAAAGAAGCTGCTAGCATTTATAAACCCTTAAGACAAAGACACTGGTGTTCCCATTTTGGAGGACAGAGCGATTTTTCCCATTTGGGGGATACAAGAGGGAGTTTGTATATGCTTGCAATAACCTTCCATGCATTTGCCTATAATCTTTTGGTTTGTGAATTTTTATTCTTCAAACTTCATAAGACAAGAACCAAGGATAGAATTCCATCTTGTCATTTCAGGGTATCTCTTCTATCTCTCTCTTCCTATCCCTACTTTTCTGAAATCAGTAAAATATATTTTAAAATATATATTTACACAGACTCTAAATACACCTTTTTAATCCTACTTGCACCTGGTGCCACATGGAAAAAGAGAGGGCTGTTGACTGCCAAAAAACAGAAATTAACCACGCGCCAGAGATCCTAGACTTACTGCAGGCCATCCTCGGCTACAGTCAGTGGCTGTAATCCACTGCCCAGGGCATCCGAAGGAGAAAACAAAGATAGCTCAAGGAAAAAGGCTTGCTAACAAAGCAGCAAAGGAGGCAGCAAAGGGGAATACTTACTACGGCTAATGCCTACATTAGATTTGTCTCAGTTTCACTCAGAGTACTAGTATATACCCTCTCCATCAGGAGAGAGCTGAAAATGGGGCATCATGGAAGTGAAGAATGACTAGAAAATAAAAAAAGGGATTATTCTTCTGCCTGTCCTATTAATAAGGCTTATCTTAAAGCACATTCATAAGGCAACTCACTTTGGGGTAGATACTCTGTCTGCCTATATTAAGACTTGGATCACAGGCCCAGAAATTTCTCAGACAATTTGCCAAGTTATAATTAAATGTCTTACATGCAGGAAAAGCGATCCTAAAATGTACCCTCATTAGAGAACAGAAAGGAGACAGTCCCAAGGACAATTCTCTTTTAAGGACTGGCAAATAGACTTTACCCAAGTGCCAAAATCTGGAAGCTGAAGTTACTTATTTTTGTTGACACATTTTCAGGATGGGTAGAAGCATACCCCAGCCCAACAACAACAAAAAAGCCTCTGAACCAGTCACGGCTCTTTTGAAGGACTCTCCCTCAATTTGGACTTCCTAACACTTACAGATCAATAATGTACCTGCTTTGGTTTCTGGAGTTAGTCAGAGTCAGCAACTTCCTTAGTATAACCTGGAAGCTACTCGCAGCCTGGAGCCCACAGGCCTCAGGGAAGTTGACATAATGAACCACACCCTAAAGGAGCAGGTAGCCAAATTGTGTCAGAAGAATCATCTGCATTGGAATCAGGTGTAGTCCATTGCCCTACAATCGATCGCGTAACTCCCCCAAGTGGGATTGGTTTAAGTCCCCATAAAATATGGGTGACCCTTTTGAAACAGGGATTTGGGGGTGAAAAAAAACAGGTTTTAGGAAATTAAGGGAACCATGAAGGAAGCACAAATCTGCAGAACAACAGAAAATATATTTCCATAAATAGGGAAGCTAAAAAGCAGCATCAGGCAGATTTCCATAGAATGAGGGAGATGGGAACCGCAAAAGGTCTATATCTACAAAATAAAGAGAAGGAAGCCCCTCATCCAAAAGGAGAAGAGTAAATACGCCCCCCACAAAAAAAGGTGGGGAGGAGAGCCTCACGTGTCCCATGTGAGGTTAGACCTTTGAGCCCATGAGTTACTATAGTAACCAGTCCAAGGGAATAGTGGGCAATCAGGAGGGATATCAAGGCACCTGGATCTGCAGCCTTTATAAGCTATAGGGGAAAAGGAACTCAGTGGAACCCTTTTTTCCTCCCTACTTGGGAATCTGTTCTGTGGGACTCTTTCCCTCTCCCCATGTGGGAGTCTGTACTTGTTCTTCAATAAATCTCCACCTTTGCTATACCACTTTCTGTCTGTGGATTCATTCTTCGACTTCAGTAGACAAAGAATTCGGATTCCAGTCCAGAGGAACACTATGTCTTCCAGTCCAAAAATTCCATATCAATTTCAGGCTACTGTAGGAACAGAAGAAAAACATATATATATATATATATATATATATATATATATATATAAACTACATATACCCTAATCAAATGCCAGCTATAAGGAACAATTTGGCATATGCAATTGATAGAACTGAGCTAGATTAACTCCCTGAAGTAGTTCTTTTTGTTACTTTTATCTGCAACTGCCATCCTGCAACATTCTCTGCTTCCCCTCCCCACAAACCAAGAATGTAACAGTTGCTCAAACCTGCCAATGAAAACGCAGAGAACTGGACTCAGTCCAAATTAGGCAACTGACCTGAGCTCCCCTGTGTAACCAGACCCCTGACCCAGAGCCCTGACCAATCACGGGGGGCCACGAGCGCTCCCCCCTGCCCACTACCCAGACCCCCTTATAAATTCTTTGTTCTCTCCTAGCTCTCTCTCTCTCTCCTGTCACTGCTTTGGTGATTGTTGGAGACAGAGCTGCGATATAGCATGAATAAAATTCTCTTGGTTTTGCATCAGGCTCTGCTCCTTCCTGGTGGGTTATTGGGGATCCTGAACACTGGGTCTACCATTTGGGGGCTCTTACAGGATCCCCAAGCCCCCCAGGAGGACCTCCAGACCCGGAGAACTCAGCTGGCCACTGTAGGTGTCTGTCTCTTGTCCTCTGTCTGAGCTCGAATTTGCATCTCTGGTGTGCCCAGAGAGGTCCAGGTGGACGCATTGAAGGACCACAGGTGGGAGAAGTTGGAAGACGTTCTGATCCTCCCTCAGGAGAGGAATACTTGTATTCCTCTTGAGCCACTGGGATGAGGCGGGTCGCTCCCGCCGGTCGGCATGAAGCTGACGTCCGCACTTCAGTCCAACGTACTTGTGTTGCAAAGCTTTTCTTTGGGGCCCTTTGTTTGTCTGTTTCTGTGTTTCTTTGTTTTAATTTTTTTATCTCTTTCTAATGTCTGTTTAAAGGTGGGATGGGCCTCTGTGGCGGAGTGCAAAAGTCTCTAGCAGCTGCGAGATTTGTTTTTCTCAGAGTCTTTTGCTCTCCGTCGGAGAGAAGGTCTACCTATTTAACTAATGAAAATGTCTGTCTGTATTTGTATAAGTAAAGATTTCAGTTTGCTCTGATTTGTAAATTTGCTGTATTAAATTGGAATTTTGAAGTTCTAGGGTAGATTTAAAGGCTAAAACAAAGGCTGGCTAGGTTCCAAGATAGCTTAGTTCTGAGATTGCTTGTAAAGAAAAGCAAGAGAGAAGTCTTTCAAGTTAACTATTTGCCTAGAAAATTAACAAAGTAGTAAATTTCAAGAACAAAGAACTTGTTATATATGATTTTCTTATCTCTTTTGGTGGTTGAAGACTTACAGGGGCAGGGCTTACAACTCTGCTGAGTGGAGAAATATGGGCCCTGTCGCTGCCTGTGATGTCATAATCCAACATGAACCACCCAGAGTGGAACTAAGGTTGAAGTTATTATTAACTGTCTATAGACCCCGTTAACCCTGGTTTGTGTCTTGTACAGCCTGTTGCCTTTGTTTGACTTGCCATTTTCAGTTATTTATTAGGATCCTCATAGAGGACATAACCTGGTCTCTCCCTTCCTCCATCATCTTGTTGTGACAGCATCTGTATCTAGATTAAAGATCTTTTCTTTCAGGAGGCCCTCCAGTCTTTCAGTCTGCAAAAAAGTTTCCTTGTGCCTGGCCAACTAAAAGTCATTTTTATCCACAGGTCAGACCTCAGCCTTCAGGAGAGAGGCCTACTACAGTGGTAGCCTGTGGTTTTCTCTAAAACTCCCACTGTTTAAAAGGAGACAAACAGTTGGACTGGTCGGAAAGATCAAAAGTAGTAAAGAAGGAGGATTTAAGATCCTCTAAGGGCTTAAAGTAAAGAGAAAAAAAATCTAGAAGGGAGAACAACTAAGGACAGAGTAAATGGTTAATGTGGGGGGTGGTCAGCAGTTAATTATGAAGCAAGGAGAGATAGGCTTTTTGTTGATTTTACTGGCTGCAGACTGCTACAGGCGTAGGAGTCTGGTCTGTAGCTTACCACAGGTGTCTTATTGAAAATAAAATAAAAAATTCAAGGTTGTAAGTTTTATGCAGAAACAATTAATCTTTCTCTGTCCTGGTTTATTCTTTTTAACCCTTCCAAGGCTAAATTAGACTGATACAATATACTTAAAATTACATAAGGAAAAATATAGCAGTTTGTATTGGACAAGTTTCAATTTACCTGTTCTTAGTTTTATCATAGAAGGTCTAAGTATATTTTCTTGAAAGTAAAGTGCATTTAAAATGTGTTCATAAATATTAATCTAAAAATGCTGACTTTTCACTTTTGGTAATCATTAAAGGATTGAGGTTTCTAAGAATATAGAATTCTTATTAAAAAAACAAACTAAACTCCCAGGAGCCAAGCGGAGGAGAAATGGAGCTGAAGTCCGCAGCCACCCTGGTGATTTAGAACTAGTTGCTAGGCAGACTCATCCCCTGAAAGCTAGGTGAAAGAAGGGAGTAGGGGGACTGAATGTTCAAACTGCCTGCAGTGGCCCTGGAAGAAGCTGCCACAGCGAGAAAAGTGGGGAACAGCAGAAATATACCTGACATTAGAGCTTCCCTGCTGCCGCCCAATAAGTAACAAGTGTTTTAAAACAAGCAATACAAGACTTGGGCTTTTGCTTTACTGGCTACAGTAGTTAAAACAGAAACCAGTGACTGCTACCAGCTTTCCTGCAGCCCTAGGAATAGAGCAGAGAACCTGGGATCTATAAAAGCTGCAGATAGAGCTAGCAAAAGCTCCCTGTTTGCAAATGTACTGAAAGGGTTCAGTACCTGTTGCTGCTGAAATAGGAGGGGCTAATATCCTCCCCCCCCCCCCCCCCCCCCC